>NDXB01004959.1:26957-55647 GCA_002631895.1 Agapornis roseicollis
ATAAAAAAAAAAAAAAAACCAACAAAACAAATTAATAAATAAAACCAAGATACTAGTTTGTGGTTAAAAAAAAGGCTACTGCTTTGCAACTAAAACTCCCTACTTTACCTTGATTAATGCTGGTTGCCAGACTAAATGCCACATTTTTACTTTCATTAATAGAACCTTGACAATACACCAGGTAAATTCAGCCATGCCCTAGAAAGTTCCAGTTGTAGATTTTATCTATAACATCTCTGCCAAACCCAATAAAGGCTGCTACCACTACTTGTGATATTAGCAGTCACTTGTACTAACATTACTGTAACTGTTTCTCATGTTACAGTCTCATCACATATTACCTTATTAAGTCCAAAATTCTCATCCAATGAAGTACTATTGCTGACAAGGCAGAGCACACCCTCTTCCTCAGAAAACAGAGGAGTATCATTTAGAACAAAATAATACCACTTTTGGTCAGGAAAGTTTGCTTTTACTATGAGGGTGGTGAAGCACTGGCACTGGGTGCCCAGAGAAGCTGGGGCTGCCCCATCCCTGGCAGTGTTCAAGGCCAGGTTGGATGGGGCTTGGAGCAACCTGCTCTAGTGGAAGGTGTCCCTGCCCATGCCATAAGCTTTAAGGTACCTTCAACCCAAACCAGTCTGGGATTAAAAAATAAATTAAACCAAACAATACATCTTCTGAAGTTACATACACTGCCAACGCAAAAATAAAAACAAATATTCACACCAAGAAGGCAAAAAAAGCTTTACTGAATGAGGGCCATTAGCTTCAGAAGCCATTAAGATTTTTAAGAGCCCTTTCACTTTGAAAGGTGACTTTCCAAACTTGAACTATACAAACCAGTGCAGTCTGTTTGCATGCCAAAGAACAGATAACTTCAGTTCCTTTGCTACCATTCATAACCTTCTCATACTCTTGCCTGACAAATCACTGATCTTGTTGTAGCCTACAATGATGCCACCGCAAAACTCTGCATGCTAAGGACTTATCAAGAATAAGAACCTTTTTGTATCCCTTACTCTCTCACTGTGACACTGCAATAAAGGTATTGCAGGACTCCTCTGTTCCTATCATACCACATCAGCAGTCACACAAAAGGCATTGAGGGAGAAAAAGCGTTTTTGTCAAAAAACAAGGAAATCTGAACGTTATCTTACACATTAGAGACGGAAAAGCTGGATCCCTTCACAATTCATAGAATCATAGAATAGTTAAGGCTGGAAAGGAACTTAAGATCATCTAGTTCCAACCCCCCTGCCATAAACAGGGACACCTCACACTAACTCATGCCACCCAGGGCACGTGTCCAACCTGGCCTTGAACACTGACAGGGATGGAGCACTCACAGCAACCCATTCCAGTACCTCACTATCCTTACAGTAAAGAACTTCTATACAATTCCTTATATCCAATCTAAACTTCCCCTATTGAAGTTTGAACCCGTTAACCCTTGTCCTGTCACTATAGTCCCTAATGAAGAGCCCCTCCCCAGCATCCCTATAAGCCCCTTCAGATACTGGAAGGCTGCTAGGAGGTCTCCATGCAGCCTTCTCTTCTCCAGGCTGAACAGCCCCAACTTTCTTCACACCAGAGGTTCTCCAGTTCCCTGATCATCCTCGTGGCCTCTTCTGGACTTCTTCCAACAGTTCCATGTCCTTTTTATGTGGAGGACACCAGAACTGCACACAATGCTCCAGGTGAGGTCTCACAAGAGCAGAGTAGAGGGGCAGGATCACCTCCTTCACCCTGCTGGTCATGCTCCTTTTGATACAGCCCAGGATACGGTTGCTTTCTGGGCTGCAAGCGCACACTGCAGCCAGCTCATGTTCATTTTCTCATCGATCACTAACCCCAGGTCATTCTCCGCAGGGCTGCTCTGAATCTCCTCTCTGCCCAACCTGTAGCTGTGCCTGGCATTGCTCCGACACAGGTGTAGGACCTTGCACTTGTCATGGTTAAACTTCATGAGGTTGGCATCAGCCCACCTCACAAGCATGTCAAGGTCCCTCTGGGTGGCATTCCTTCCCTCCAGCGTATCCACCGAACGACACAGCTTGGTGTCGTCGGCAAACTTACTGAGGGTGCACTCAATCCCACTGTCCATGTCACCAACATTACCACAGACTTAGTTTCACCTTCTCAACTCACAGGAATTTAGAAGTCTTCCTCTCCTTTTTCCATCGCCAGAGAATTGAGGGGTTCCCACTGAACCTCTCAGAAAAAACAACTCACAAAATGTCTCAGCTCCACTGGGCTCCCAGGTCCCCAGCAAAGTTCTCAAATCCTGTGCCAAATACCAGAGTGTGCATGAATAGGCAAAAGAAAGAACATGGCAACAGCATGTGACATGCAAACAAACAGAGTAAAAAATAATAACTGTAATTTTTAGAAAAGGGGCAGAGGGAACAGACACACAAAACCCCTCTATGCACTGTCACATAGGAGCAGAACAGGAGAAAACAAAAACAAGACAAAAATATCTGCCAGTTTAAATCTAAGACGACAGGGGTACTATCCAGAGGGAAAACCATACATATTTTACTTTGTTTATGCCAGTGTCGGGCAAACCCACTTTCTGGTCACACATGTGAAATGCCACCCTTCCAAAGGCATGTGTCACTGGTATTCTATACTGTTCCTTTAACATTTTAAGCATTCAAAAACTAAAGTGTATTACTAACATTGTTAAGCCTCACTTACAACGTAATAAACCACACAAGTGTTCTATCTGCCATAAATACACGTGCAAACATTAAAAACAAAAAGCTTACCATTTTTCTCTATCTGGTAAAAGGACAGAGAACTCTACCAATCCTGAAGATGGGCCCTGAGCCTATCTTTACATACGGATTCCCAAGCAGGAGCCTGCCACTAACACAAACCCGCACTTGCAGCTTACTGCAAATGCGTATGGCCAGAGACCACAGGGTTTTTGCTTCCATCAAAGTCCACGCAACCGTAAAACAGCGCGCAAACAACAGTGTTAAGAGACACAGGATGTCCCGTCGCGAGTGGCGGCGGGACAAGCCCTCGCACACCAAAGGAGGGACGGACGCGCAACCCCAAGCTGCTGGCCGGGGCCTCCTGCACCGCGGGCTAAGTCACGCCGCACGCCGCGCCCCGCAACGCTGGGCTCCGGGATCCACACCTGCCGCTGCCAGAAGCACTGAGGGAGACCGCCCGAGCCCCACCAGCAGCGAGAGAAGCCAGCGGCAGTCCTGCTCCAGAGGGTACCAGCCGAGGCTCCGCCGCGCCCCGGGAGGCCACCGCCCGTCCCAGAGCCCGGAGCAGAGTCCGAGCGGGCCTGGACACCGGGTGAGGGGCACAGGCCGCGGCCGGGGACTGAACAGGGGCGGGCAGCCCACGGCAGGCCTCGCCAGCAGAGGCGGCAGGAGGGCACAAGGCAGCCTTCGCCGGAGCGAAGCCCGCGGCGCGGTCGCGGGGCCCGGCGGTGGGTAGAGGCAGCCGACTGCACACAGGGGTCCCGGGCGGTCGGAACCTTGCAGGCCGTGGCATCAGAGGCCCGGCCTGGCCAGTAGCGCGGGGAGGGGAAGAAAAGATCACGGAAGTGGCGGGCGCCCGAAGAAGGGCGAGCTGCAGCGGCGAGGCCGCAGGCCCACTCACCGGGCCGGTCCCAGCAGAGGAGGAAGCGGCGGCGGCCGTACCCAGGCATTCAAAATGGCGGCGGTGCGGCCGCAGTACAACTACTGCAGGCGGAGGGATCTGCGCTCCGGCGCTCTCCCTTCTGCCTTCCGGCCCCTGGAGGCCGCAGGACCGGAGCGCGGCGGCGGCCTCAGCGGGGACAGCGCGGGCACGGCAAGCAGCCGGCGCCGGCGGGGCGGGTGTGGCCGCTCGCACTACTTTTCTTGGCGGAAGCACTCGCGGTGTCGTCTTGCGAGGCCGATCGGCCCGCACCGTGGCAGTCAGTGATGACGTCACGCGTGGGGCGGCCTTCCCCGAAGCGTGTGCCCGTGGTGGAGCCGGGCGGGACGCGCCTCCCGCAATCAGGGTTCCGGGTCCCTCTGCCGGGGTCCGCTGCTGCCGAGCGGGCACTGCGGATACGGACACAGCGCCGCGCTCCGCTGGCACCGGGAGCTCGGCCCGGAGCCTTCCCCGCGGTGTGGGAAGCGGCCGTCAGGAGGGCCCGGAGGCAGTGCCCAAGCCGGAGGGGGTGGGGGGGTAGACGACAAAAGGGGGTAGGCTCCCGGCCCCCGCCTCTTTTCTCCCTGCGCTCCCCAGACCTCGTCACTTCGAACACCAGCGAGTGCCCGGCGAGCCCCCGCAGGCCCCATTCGCTCGTGACCTGGGACACGCGTGCGACCTGGTCCGGCCGGCGGGAGGCGGAACAGACACAGGGCGGCCTCCGCTCGGAGGGGGGGGGAGGGGCGAGAGTTGCTATGACAACCGGCGCGGCGGCCGCCCCGTGACGTCAGCCCTGGCTGCCATGGGCATGTCGCCGCCGACCGATGGGTGAGGCACTTCCCTTGCGCGGGTGACGTCATCTCCGTGCGCCGCTGCGCTGGGAGGGGTCGGTCCGGAGGCGGCCGCGGGCGGCGCCGGGACTGATGCGGGCCGCGGAGGAGGAGCCGTGTGATGGCGGGTGAGCCCCGGGGCCGGGTGGGGAGCGGCCGCGGCGCCTCTGCGACGCTGCGAGCTCGGCGGGCAGGGGCGGGGCGGGGCGCTGCCGGGACTGTGAGGCCGCTAACCGGGCTCGGACACTCTCCGTCCCCGGGGTCCCGGACTAGGGCTAGGGGCCATCGCCCTGCTTGTGGGCAGGGCCGACGCTCGAGGCTCCCGCCGATCCCGGTGCTTTCGGTGGCAGGGCCGGGACTCACGGCTCCCTCTGTTCCTGGTACAGGTGAGGCGGCGGCTGGCGGCGGGGATCCGGGAGCCGGCGTGCGGCAGCCCCTGCGGGTGCCCCCATGAACGAGCGTCGCGGCCGGGGCTGCCGGGACAGCGTGGGGCACCATGAGAGCGGGCCACGAGCGAAGCCAGGAGTGCCTCCCGCCAAAGAAGCGGGACCTTCCCGCCACCAGCGCTGGCACCGAGGCGGGACGGGCGGGGGATGTCCAGGCCTCGGGCGAGGGCACCGAGTGGGCCCGGACAGCTGGGCCAGTGCCGGCAGCCCTGCGCTATGGCCCGGGCGAGGCCACGGAAGCGGTGGCAGGGCTGACGGTGGACCAGTACGGGATGCTCTACAAAGTGGCAGCGCCACCCACCACCTTCTCCCCTCCGGGTCTGCACTCCGTGGTGAACGTGAGCCCCCTGCCCCCTGCTTTCAGTGTGAGCTCGCCCATCATCCAGCACCCGGGGGTGCCCTACCCTCCCGTTCACTACGCACAGATCACCCCAACGTCCCTGCAGTTCATCGGCTCACATTACACGGTGCCCTATGCTGTCCCTTCTGGCTTCCTGCCTAGTCCGCTCCTGTCTCCTTCCACCAACCTCACCGCCTCTCATGTCCCGCACTTTGTGCCATATGCCTCTCTCTTCACGGAAGAAGCCACTCCTTCCCCCCAGACTACCTCTCCTACCCACACCTTCAGCAAATCCACTTCTGCAGTCTGTCCTTCTGGCCAGATGCAGCACCATGCGGGGACCCAGCTAGTAGATACTGCACAAGGTAGAATTCCTGTTTATTATCAGATGTCCCGCCTTCCACCAGGGTATTCAGCATATGAGACACCTGCAGCAGGTAGAAGCCCAGAGTCTCCTCAGCAAGACAGTCAGCTGAATTCAGAGGTAGCTGCTGCCAATGGTGGACAGAGACATCTGGAGCATAATGTTTCAAGGAGGACCAGTGAGGCTGTGGACTCCCCCAGCAGTAAAGCTGAAGACTGTCTGCCAGGGACTGCAGCAGGATGTGTGGTTGATGGACAGTTCCTTTCAGGTTACCAGACGGTGGGAACAGAGGACTCTGTGCCAGCTCACAGAAGCACCCCAGATGCTGATCTGGAGGTTCAGAGGGTGGTGGGGGCGTTGACATCTCAGGATTATCATATTCTGGCAGCCCAGAGAAAAAATGACCTGAGCCCTTTAAACCTTTGCCATAATATCCCTGATCAGCAGGGGGAGTCAAAAGATGTACTGGGGAACACAGTGGAAAGGGCTGCTGCTGAGAAAAGCCAGTCCAGGAGTGCATATGTAATGTCCCCTGAAGAGCCAGTTAGACAAAGACAATTAACCAAAGGAATGGTGATAGCCAACGGCAAGCCAGTCCTGGTTTCCGCTGGATCCAAGCCCCTCAGGTCTTCCATTTCAGAAGCCCTGGTGGGGCGGAGCATGGATGCACAGGCTCAAGGAAGCGTTCTGGAAAAGGATCCTGCCCAGCTGAAGCAACCCAGCTCCTCACACTTGCCCTCTCATTTCATGAAAGGAGCCATCATCCAGCTGGCTACAGGAGAGCTGAAGCGGGTAGAGGACCTGAAGACTCAAGACTTCGTTCGCAGTGCAGAGGTGAGCGGGGGCCTGAAGATCGACTCCAGCACCGTGGTGGATATTCAAGAAAGCCAGTGGCCTGGGCTAGTTGCACTGCATTTTGTGGTTGGAGAGCAGCAAAGTAAAGTGAGCATTGATGTACCCCCAGAGCATCCCTTCTTTGTGTATGGCCAGGGCTGGTCCTCCTGTAGCCCAGGGCGGACTGCTCAGCTCTTTGCTTTGACCTGTCACAGGCTGCAGGTGGGCGATGTTTGTATATCAATCAGTTTACAGAGCATGAATGGCAACTCCACTTCTCAGGCTAACTACACTCCCACAGATCTGTTGCTATCTACTAGTGAGACAGCTGAAAGAACAGCTCAGGGGTCCAGAGAACCGTCTGACAGAGCTGCTGAAAGAAAGAGCCACACAGATAGGAACAGCGCAGCCCAGAGCTCTCATGCGGAACCCTCTCAGCCTGAGACCAGCAGTCAGCACAGCTGGACAGCCCCAGCCTTCCAAAGATACAGTGTGCAGGCAGAGGAGCTGCGGCCTTCTCTGCTCCGTCCCTCTTTCATTCCCCAGGAGGTCAAGCTGTCTATTGAAGGGCGTTCTAATGCAGGGAAGTGATCCTTTGGAGGCTGTGAGCTAGGGCATCCCTTGTAGGTGAGCCTCACTGTAGGATGGAGAAATTGCACAGACTTTGTGGCAGGTTCACCAGCAAGGCTGCTTTCTGCCCTGCAGGACTGGATGTATTCCAGTTGAGTGGCTGACCAGTTCCTCTTGGGGAATCAAGAGGGCTCCAGTGCCTCAGGGAGCAGCAGCAGGCTAGATGGCACAGAGACCAGGGATGTGCTCATGAGCTTGAGATGAGAGTGTTCTGGAGGCTGGGGCTTTCTCACACCTCCCTGAATAACTGTGTCCCTGCAGAGCAGGGTCCAAGCATTCAGGGTAGGCAGAGAGATGAGGAGAGCAGACATGGCTTAAGGTAGCAGATAAAATTACTGAAGATTTTATTCCTCTTTTCTCATGATGGGGAGAAATGTGTCCCCACTGGAGTTTAGGGGGCTCTACTCCCGGTATCCCTTTTCTTCACACAAGCACTTTAAAAGGACCGGTCACCGATGGAGCTCTTGAGGGCAGGACAGAGATGCTTCTGTGGTGGTTCTGTTCAATGTCTCTTCCACTGAATCCAACTGTTCTTTCTTCTTGCAAGGAATGTACAGATGTGACTGAATCACAGAAATTCAAGGGGAAGGACCAAAAGGATGGGTTTGGGTGTAGGTAAATAGGAAACTTGAGCACTTGGAACAGGACACGAGTTAGGATGGGAAATGTCAGTTTTCTGCTATAAAATACATTTAATCATTTGTCATCAAATGAAATCTTCCCATCTTAATAACATAAAAGAATATAAATCTGTTGGGCTTACAGCTTTTGCAGAGGCTTAGCCTGTGGATGGGTGGGGGTTTGTTTGGATTTTGGTGTTTTGGTTGGTTTTTTTTAAAGCTGGAGTAAAACATACTAAGCATTCTCTAGAGAGGGATGGAAACATCCTTTGAAGAGACCAAGACTATTTTGTAATTAAATCAGAAGAACACTTTCCAGATGGCTAATTCTTCCCTGCAGGCAGTTTCCTGGATAAGCTCTAGACAAAAGAGGAGTGTTAGTGCATGTGCGGGCAAGGTACAAAGTTTCTGCAAAGTACAGTTCTCTGATTAATGTAGGGACTCTAAAAATACCCCGGCACCATGGGGCATTTTGGGGTGGTTTTGGGTTAGTTTTTCTGATACTTCACTTTGGAGTTCCTGTGTAGAATAACATGGCAAAATCAAGAGTAGTCTTTTTCATGGTGAGATTTAATACAAATGTATATTAATACCTCGTTATGGTAATAACACTCTTTTCAAGTGAAGGCTCCTGTAGTTACACTAATTTGCCCTCTCTGATGGTGTGTTATGACACCAGCTCTACTTATCTACAATAGGAAGTAGTGACTATCATGTTGATGAAAAGAGTCTTCCCTGACTTAACTTGGATTAAGTGTTCCTTGTATTAAGATACCCATTTCTGTGCTAGGACCAGGCTTTTGAGAGGGTTTCTTTCAGTGTGCAGGTCCCTGCTGCATGCTGGTGCTGCTCCTGATGTTCAGCATTCTGTTTTCTGTCTCCCTTCTGTTCCCACATGTTCCATGGGGCCTGCCCGGCTGCCAGGGCACTGCTCCTTTCTTTTGCTGAGCAACTTCTGTGTCAATCCCTCTCCTTGGCTCAGCTGCAGTGCTGGTGTCTCGGGGCTGCTCTGCACACCCCAGGAATGTGTCCTGTAACTGGTTAGCTTCAGCTGACTGTGTGACAAGGGCATACTCTGCCTGCATATAGGCAAATTAGAGAGTCTTCAGAATGTCCCTTCAATCCAGGCCACCAGTCCTTTTCCTAGCACATTGCTAGCCATTTCTGTTGCCTTTGAAATGCCTGCACCAGGACAGTTTCTTTTCAGGCCTTAGGTGAGATGTGTGCTACTCATGCCTTCAGTGTTTGTTCCTCATGGGGATTTCTCCAGGGTGAGGGTGCTGCCTGTATCATATGTAGCTTCCCCAAAATGACACACTGCTTCCAATCTCATCAGCTGCATGTGCAGTGTATGCTGTCGTGGTGATGCTGTCATGTGAAGATACTGCCTCCCTGGACTCAGCAGCTGCGGGAACAGATGCTGTTTTCATGCGTCAGTGAAATGTACTGCCTGGGCCCAGGAGCCCAGCCTCATCCCTCTGTGTGTTTTACAGTTGCTGTTCATTGGACTCTCCTACGCAAAGACCTCTGTTATGTTGGTTAGTACTTAATGCTCAGGATATCCAGGTTGTCTGTGGCCAAAGGCAGAAGAGCCTGAGTTCTCTTGCCTGTGCTTTGCCTGGTGTGTGAAGAAGAGTTCAGAGCTGTGCCAGGCAGCTAGTGATCTCGCACACACACAGTGTGTGAGTGTAGCCAGACTGGTTGCACACATGGAGGGGATGCCTGAGTGGCTGAAGGGTGCAGGGCCTCTTGCTTGCCTCCCTGAACACAGGAGTCTCTGTCTTTCAGAGGGAGGGTTGGAGAGGCTGCCCTATCTCATGTAATTACTCCTAGATATGTTACTCATGTAACTACTGTAACTGCTGCTAGATCTCAGCAGCACTGAACAGTGATCTGAAAGGGCAGACACTGGTGCATGAGGCAAGATGCTGTGTGGCTGAAATAGCTTTGTACTGTAGGCAGCTGAAGGGCTGTGAAGGTGCTTGCTCCGGTGTTTACCTGGACTTTGGCTTGCTGCTCATCTCTTGAGCATGGTTCTGAGCTCTGTGAAACAGGCCAAGGTGAATTTGACCTCGGTGCTTCTACCCAGATTCCCTGTCAGTCCCACTGCTGTGTGCTGCTGCCCGCTCTCCTATGGAGGCAGTGGTCTGGGGCACATCTCATAGCAGGGCAGTAACGTGAGGGATCTGGGCATCCCTGCTTGCCCCAGAGGTGGTAGGCAGGAGGGGACCCTGGCTGTCGTCTGACCTAGGTTAGCAGTGCCCATGATTGCTGGAATCTGCCCTGGCTCAGCTGGCCTGTGCTGTTCAGCCCATGGTGGTGGTTGTGCTGAGCGTTGAGGCTCTCCTGGGATAGGGGATTGTGAGGCAGACGTTGCTGCAGGCAGAAATGCTATAAATGAGCCCATGGAGGAGGCTTTTACTTTTTAGGTTTACAGGGAATGGAGGAGGTACAGCCAGGAAAACGTTGTGGAATGAGATGGTTATCTGGGCCTTTCTGCTGGCAGAGATGTGATAGGCTTCTTGGAGAAATATACTGTTTTCCTGCTGCTATTGTGAAGGGGAGGGAGCTGTGGAAGAGGCCTCATGGCCTTACCCAGCTCACATTCCATGGCAAAAGTCTGTAGGATGCAATAATGGGTGTCTATATCCATCTGTCCCATCTCACAGGCCACTCCTGGGACCCACTGCCCAGCAGAGGCCGGGCCTGGTTCTAGGCTCGGCATCACTGCGGCTCCAGGAACACGAGGCTTGTGACAAGCGCTCATCACGAGCAGACTATGCAGAGGAAGCTCTGCCTGGAAAGAAGGAAAGCTGCAGGGGCCCCTCTGCCTCCCCTTTCCAGCAGGAGCACAAGTATAATGCACTTTTCACATTAAGTGTTCCCGTCCCCCCGTCCCCACCCCACACTTGAAGTCACTTTGCCCAGTAGAGAACTAACACCCTTTGTTACTCAGAAAATACTGTAACAGGAATGACAGCAGCTTGAATAGCCCACGTGCTAGTTCCTGCCCACAGCAGCACACATGCCTTTCCCCAGTGCCACTCACAACTGCTCTTTGTCTTTCAGGCTGTCCTAGGGCCTGAAACCTTGCAGAACCTGCTAAGATGGCTCCGAATGCACACTCTGTACAGAGTTTGGCTCAGGGTGTGTTCCATGTATAACTTAAAATGCTGATGGTCAAGGCACTTCCATGATCTTCACATCTGTCCATGGAGGACAGGACTTGTCCCCAATATTGTTCTAGGCTGCTGTGGCCCCCTTGCAAGCACACCGGTGCGTGCTCTGGTTGTTCCAGGGCACCAGGGAGGGTCTGCCCCAGCAAAGCAGAGCAGAGACATGGCCCTGGGGAAGGGGCTGGGCTGCCGAGGCAGAGAGGTCTTTGTAGATAAGTGCTGATCCCTCAACTATAATCCCAGTTATGTAATGGCTGTGTTAACATGTAACCGACCGCATTGTATCTAAAGCCTTAGAACTAGTCAGGTGCTCCACTCTAACCTTGCTCCTGCCCCTCTCCTCTACCGGATCTTTAACAAAGCATTAATAATTATAAGGATAATCTCTATTTTGTTGTGCTTTTTTTGTAACTGTTTTAAATAAATCAATTTGTACTGTATATTTGTACTTTTGGTGAGATCCTTTTTCCTGTTTTACCATTTTAAGTCTGTACTTGGCTACACACAGATTGTATTTTTATTGTTAATGCTCTTATGAATATTGCATTTAACTTGTTGACTCTGTAAACACAGTATATATCTATATCTATATATATATATATATATAAACCAATAGCTTTTCCTTTGGTGTTTGAGACTTCTTGCTCATCTGTAGCATCAGTGATCATGAGGATGTGGCTTCTCTGGTCTTACACAGTGATGTGGAGATTGCGATGAGGGGAGGGTATGGGTTGCCAGACAGATGGACTACAGCCATAATTCTGTGCTCAAATACTTCTGCATTTATGTGGTCTTTTTTGAACCCCTTGTAATAATAATCAGGTGCCAGGGACACTGCAGGGAGGGTCCCAGCTGCAGGTGGCAGTGAAGCTGCATGTGTGCTGGCCAAGCAACACAGACACAGCACCAGCAAACACTGTGAGAAGCAACCTCTGTCCATCTGAGCATGAAAACAGACAGAGCTCAGAACAGGAGTGGAGATCCGTTCAGAGAAAAAAGGATCTGAATAGATCCTCTACAGATCTGGTGTGTTTTCCCAGAGCTCAAAGATGACAGTTGTATGTGATGAATGATGTAAATGGCCTACATTCCCTACCATCCGGCAGGTTTTTCCAGACTTGGTTACTGAGCTTTCCATGGCTCCTCCCTAGCTCGCCGCTTTTCCACATTCCTCACAGTAGTTTTGCTGCTGAGTGTGGGACCAAAGCAACTTTTGACCCATGTGTTTCTTTTTGCCAGTGGTCCTCACTCACCCCACCGTGTTACCTGCAGTTACCACTGAAAGTCACTATTGGTCACTATCAGAATTAATAACCTGAGTGTGATCCATGTCCTACATGGGCTGTGTATCCATACATCTGACCGTACTGAATTGGTTGAACAAGCTCAGCTTACTATGAAGTCACACAAGGGTTGTGGTGGGAATGGACCTCTGGATGTTCATCCAGTCCAACTGCCTGCTCCAGCAGGGCCACCTACATCCAGCTGCCCAGGATAGTGTCTCTGGAGCATCTCCAAGCTGGGAGACTCCACAACTTCCCTGGGCAGGGAGAAGTGTTTCCTGATGTGCATAGGGAACCTCCTGTGCTTCAGTTTGTGTCCATCACCTCTTGTCCCGTCACTGGGCATCACCGTAAGCAGCCTGGCTCCATTTTCTTCACATTCCCCTTAGGTATTTATGCACATTGACAAAATCAAGCCTACTCTTCTCTGGGCTGAACAGGCCCAGCTCTCAGCCTTTCCTCACAGGAGATGTTCCAGTGGTCCTTTGCTGGACTCTCTGGTACATCTGTGCCTCTCTTGCACTGTACAGCTCAGTACTGGACACAGCACTCAGGTGTGGCCTCACCACTGCTGAATAAAGGGAAAAATAAATCCATACAGCACCAGAGTACTGACTTACCCTTACTGTTTACCATTCAGTCAACTCTTTCACTTGCAAACCTGAAATGCTGTTTAAGTGAAAATGAACTTAGGAGTAAACCAGCAACTTGTCTGCGTACCTTGGTCAACCTTTCTGTTAGCATTTATATGGGGTATATCTTAGAAGAGAAACTTAGTTTCCTCTACTGCAAAGAAGCACATAATAATAGTGTTAAGAGAAAGGGTGTGCACAGCCATTTCCAGGGAGACAATGTTGTCCTTTGCTTTGTCTTTATGGGCAGAAACTGCAAGGAATTTACTCCTAGAGGAGTTGTGGACTACCAAAGTCCTCAGCTCCATACTTCACGCTTTGTAGGCTTTCACCTGCAGCAGAACTGCAAGAACGCAGCAGCCCAAACCCATTTAATGGAGCAAGCGTGCAAGAACAGGACAAAGCATAAAAGGTACAGAAGGGAACTAAATAAATATGAGCATTAATTTATTTTCCCTCTGTTCACAGGCAGTGAGACTTGGTCCCAAGAGCAGAATGTATCCTCAAAATCTGCTCCCACCAGGGATGCCTTGGCAGGCACCTCTCAGCTGTTTCCCTCCTGTGCTCAGGAGAAAGCCAGAACTGTTTGCCAGGGCGTTAGTCAGGGACACACAGAAGCCTCCTGAGAGGAGAAGCTACCAATGCATGTGTGCCCATACAGGAGAGGTGGCACAGTCCTCGGCTGTAGCTTAATGCAGCGCACTGTTGCTCTGCTCCTCAAAGGTCATTTTGCCCAGCAGCTGGCTCTCCAGCTCCACACTGCTCACTGGTAGCTGGAAGAAGTTCATTTCAGCTGCCAAAGCAGCCATGGCAGACGGGTCTTGGCCAAACTGTGCTCGGAGCATCATGTCCATTTTCTCCAAGCGCCGCTTGAGCCTTTTGGCCTCGCGCTCCCGGATGAGGCGGGCTTGGCGTTTCTCTGGGGTCTCATTGGCGCGTTTCAGTCTCATGGCTTCCCGGTCCCTTTGCAGGCGCCGTGCCCGCTGCTCGTCCGTCTCCTGCATGCGCTGCAGGCGCTTGGCTTCCCGATCCCGCATGCGCCTTACTTCCCGCTCTTCAGGCGTCTCGTTGTCCCGCCGGCTCTTCTTGGCCGTGCGCTCACGCTCAAGCCGCTGCAGCCGCACCTCCAGGGGCTCGTTCTGCCGCCGCAGAGCCCACTTGCGCACGCCAGGTGCCTGCGCCTCCAGCAGCCTGCGGTACGCTGCACAGTTGTTGCACACCAGCAGGATGGCTGCAGGGTACACAGTGGGGTGAAAGGCAACATCCTTCCCTTCAGCACTGGAGGGGCCCTGGCTCTGTGGAGCAGGCAGCCGGTCAGCACTGAGCATCTCTGGCAGCTTCGCACTGGAAAACAGAAAGAGCAGAGTCAGAAACTCTGTGCTAACAGGAGCATCCTCACCTCAGACTGCATGGGAGGCTTCCTACAGCGCATGACAGAGGCCTCTGCTAAACCACTACTGGAGACAGATACGTCTTAGCATCTAAAATGAAGCAATGTCATATCTAGGGATTGGAAGCAGGTTATCTGGATTGTCAGAGTGCAAGAGTGGGTATTAGGCAGCAAGTTGCTCCTCTCCATCATCTCCAGATTTCTCTTTTCCATTCTATAGGACTGACCCGTCCTATTCCACTGGTCAGTACCTAATCTTCCACCAGGCAGGACACAAAGAACATTTTGGTTTCTGCTTGTAGTCCTGCTCTCAAAATGATCAACCCACCTGGGCAGTACAGACCCACTCTGATGGAGGTGGAAAGGAAGCAGTTGGTTGTTCTCCAGTGACTGGAGACCTCAGTGCTTTTTGCACAGTTCTAGTTATTCACAGAGCAAAGGAACACCTTTTCAGCAGCACAGCCCAGAGAGGTCTTTGCAGGTGATGCAGAGCTGCAGGCAGGAAGGGATCAAGGGAATCTCACTCACGGGGTGTTTTCATAGGTCTAGAGCCATGAATTCCGTGTCATTTAAGGCACCTAATCTCTACTGTGGGTACTCTAACGCACTCCCCACCCAGGGTGACCCTGACCTGTTGAACGTGGCGTGGCTGGTGAAGCGTGCCCCACACACTGCACAGTTGGACAGCTGGTCCTCTGAGTGGATCAGGAGATGTCGCCCAAGGGATCCTGGTGAGCTGAGGGCTCTGCCGCATACAGGGCACATGTAGCTCTTGGCACTCACCGCTGCTGCACTGTGCTGTGAAACAACAGTGGTGGCTAGTTACCAACTGCCCAGTCTGAGACAGGCTCAGCAGATATAGCAAACCAATCAGCTCAGCCTCTAGGAATGGGAACACTTTACCGCTAAGCCTCTGTCAGACAGCTCCTAGACTAAGCTAAAGACACCTAGGGTCAAACAGCAAGGAGGAGACCTTTCTACAGCTCCACTCTGATACAAGAGAAACAATTAAGGCCAAAACACTTGGATTGCAAGACCCTTGTTTTCAGAAATGCATCTGAGAAGCTGCCGTTGCTGAACAAAGTATGACTGGACTAACAATAGGAACGACACTGGTGAGGAAGCACTTAGATGGAGGCAGTCACCTTGTGCAAGTAAGTGGCCAGTTCTGCTTCACTCCTCCTTTTACAGACTTTGATGTGCTGTGAAGAGAGTACTGACAACAAAACCTGTGAGATCCCAGCATGGTTTTCCTGCAATACTGGAATAATTATAGAGGAAGAACAGCTGCTTTCATGAGTAGGAATTGTGATAAAGATACAAAATAAAGAACTGGCTGATTAGGAGGAAGGTTTATCTCACTGAATAATGTAAAGATTGCCTCCATGTTTAATCTGAAGGACTGCCTAGTCTGAGCCTGCAACTACTTGCAGAGACTGCCTTGGGCTTAGAGTTGGGTTTTCAGATCTACAGACTGGTGCCCTGCTGATTCTTTCCCCAGAATACCCTCTGGACAGTCTACTGCTGTAAACCTCAGTCACATCCTAGATATAAGCTCAGTTGTGAGACTGCAAAGACCAGAACAAAGCCACCGTGTGCTTTGGGTTGTTGCTGAATTTGGGGCTAAAGGCCAGAGATATCCCTTACCTGGTACACATGAGTGATGAGCTGCTCTCTGCCTCCACACTCCAGCTGGCAGAGGGGACACTGTGACAGTCCCAGCATAGGGTCAGCATTCAAACTCCCAGGCACCTACAGGGAGGAAAAGCCACCCTGGTGTAAGGCAGACACATTACCTTCCCTTAGTATGTGGTTAAGTACCGTTAGGCAGGCCTTGGCCAAACCAAGGGTTGTGTGCCCAGTCCCACTGGGGGTGGTTCATGTTATTGCACTCTGAAAATTACTTTATGTAACATCTGAGCAAAACTCTGGTGTCTGCAGAACAGGCAGAGGCCTCAAGGCCTCCATGTGCACCCAGGTTCTTCCAGCACAGTGGCTCTGGTAGGCAAGGCCTGCTCTGTAGCAGAAGGGAGCAGAAGTCAGTCAGAGAAAGGCACAAGGACTTAAAGAAGGGGGCACACTCTGCACAATCATCTTGGCCAGCCAGGAGAACCATAGTTTGTGCAGGCTATCTCCTGCTCGTGGCAGCCAAAGAACTCTTCATACGCTTTTCCTTCCTGTCAGGAGGTGTTGCTTGGAGGAGGTGGGAAGGAGAAAAAGAAAAGAAACAATGATGGGGAGAGAAGGTTTAGATTGTACCTGTCTCACCCCTGGGAGGCCCAGGTGAGTGCAGCACCAGTACACACTTGCCTCATTTTCTCCCATCAGTGGGGCTTCAGCCACAGGTTGTTCGGCATTCTCTAACTCTTTCTTTATTTTCACCACTGAGCCATCCTCTTCAGAAGTATGTGAAGAAACTTCATCCTGTGTGGTTTCCTCATCATCACTGCTACCTAGAACATGCAGAACAGTAATTCTAAGTGTCAGGACCCTGAGAGCATTCATAACCCTTAACTGTCCTGACTAGCATTACCTGGGGCCTCTACCCACCCCTTAGACCAGGGGCTCTGTGTAAACTCAGGCTGGTGCACTTTAAGGACTGAGATGCTCAGGTGACATGCCCTGTTACCCTGCCTGGCTTGACTATCACTTGGGCTGCCACTGAATCTCCTCCTGTTACCATCCTGCTCTGCTGAACTGGGACCACATCCTGGTGGTGAGGTCATTGCCCACCCTGGGGAGCGGTGGTCCTTGGCTCTAGGCTTACATTCCTTACATTCCAAAGCTCTGCTTTGGCTGTATGCAGACAATCCTGCACAGGATCCAAGGACTAACCCAGAGGAGACGGGTAAAATGGCCCTCAGAGGACCCCCACAAGCTTTGCAGCACTTAGCCCCTTGTCACAGTGTCCCCAGTCCACTACCTTGCCATTACTGGAAGGGGCAGAACTCACTGCTGCTGGAGTTGGGGTCTCGCAGTTGACAAATGGCTGGCCTTTGGTCACCAAGAGCTCCAGGAAAGTTGGTTTTCATCATGGCTTGTCGGGCTTGCTCCTCCAGCCCTGCAAAGACTTGCTCCCCTGGCAGCCACAAGGACAGAGAGTCAGACTGATGCCACTGCCTTGCTTTTACCACCAAGGCTTGCCAAAACCAGAACAAGTATGGGGCTGCTCACCTGCACTGTGCAGCACCTCTGAAGTCACCTCTCAGAAAGCATTTAAGTAACTCTCTGCTTGCCTACCCTGCAACACCAGCCTCTCATACCCGCTGAGGTGAGTCCAGCCCCTGTGTGTAGAACAATCTCACTAGCAGAAATGTCCAGCATTGGCCTGCACTCTGCACACTCTTTATATACCACTCCAGCCACAAAACCCCTGTGAGATCCCATCTATCTGCTATACATAGCCAGGTGGCTTTCTCTGCTATCAAGCTATCTGCCAGTAGAGATACAGCACAGCTCTGGGTGGAAGGGAAGCTGATGGGGGATTATGACAGCATACCAGATCAGGCACAGTGCTCTATGGCTTTGGAAATCATGAAGTCCTATTCCCTGCTCTAACATGCAACTTGCACAAAACCAGTACCTCCCTGCATTCCTGACACCTCACCTGCCCTCCGCAGTGCTATCAAAACCAGGGTTTGTCCTTGTCATGTTCTGTCACCACCCTCTGTGCCAGGACTGAGGACACGCTGCCCCTTCGAGAAGGTGTTTGTGCCCAGAGCTGGTATTGTCCTGTTTATGTGATGGGTAACTTGCTTCACAACCACATCTTGCCCAGGAATGGCTCTGGGTAAAACAAACCTCAGTGGCACTTCAATGCTCAAACCAGAAAACTAAGGGAATGAACACAGGGAGCTGAGATGCTGGGTCAGGAGAGCTTACAGTCTCTTTGTTAAAAGACACTGATCACTACTGCTTCAACTCAATAAGACATAGCAAACAAATTGAAAGAAGTGATTATTTGTGCCTCTCTGAAAGAAAACTTCCTGCAGTGTTCTCTTCTAAGGAGAATTTCTGGTTCCAAAGAATAACAATAAAAGGCAACAATTAATTTTCATATTTAATCAAATGTCTTTGTTCCAAATCTGGTCCTGATTTACCAGTGGGAGCACTTGGGGCAAGATGCTGAAGTTCCCAGCAGGCCAGCTTTGGGTTAAATCCATCAAAAGCATAGCTTTCAGAAGAAAATTGTACCTTTTAGTATAGGGCCACAACTGGCAACAGCATAACAAGGGCACTGCATTCTTGAGCCATGAAGACAGCACCAGCCCTGTTACAAGGACACATACATTCCTACATGCTAACCTGTTTCAGCCAGCTTTGCCCTCATGTTCATTACACTGCCTTTCTGATGCTTACCTCCCAATTTCCGACAGTGCTTTAAAAAGCAGTAATTTAAGGAAGATCTCAAAGACCTTCAGAAGTTTCACGGAGACTATGGGAGAGGAGTTTTAATTCCCAACATCTCCCCAAAGGTATTTGAAGGCATTTATCATTCTGTTTCAGAAATGTGAGAGAGGTTTCTGTGGAGAAGACTTGAGAACACAATCCACATGGGCTGATGAGAGGTGCTGAAGAGTACCCAGAGTATATTGGTCACCAAAAGTAGCAGGTACTGTTGTGACTCCTGTGACACATGTACCCCCATCAAACGCCACTCCAACACTGAATGGTTTTCGTAGCCTGGAGTGCTGCTTTTAGTCCTGGACCACAACTGCACACTGGTGGGAACGAGATACAAACTTTATGAGCAGCAGACATTACAGAATTACAGTGCCTCTGCAAGAAGCAGACATGCACCAACCACCAGGACAAAAGCTAAAGAGCAGAGACTAAAAAAGCATTACAAGACAAAGAACGTATGATGAATGAGGACACCTGTCCAGCACAGGACAAATGTAAAACAATGGTGGAAGACATGCTACCTGTGGCAGAGTTACAGAACAGGATTCCCAAACACCACTTTAAGTCCCAGTGGAAGTAGGTAGGTGCTTGTTTTCTTTCCTCTTTCCCCTCACAGATGGCTTACATTTCCACTGAGCAGCAGCCTGCAGTAATAAGGCAGCAAGTTCCTGCTCAGATACACAGATTATGCAGACAGCCTGCAGGATTTGAAAAGGTGTGATCTTTACATAATGTAGCTGAGAAGGAAACTCCTCCTATCGGTAACACTAGTATCAACAACAACAGCTGAGAGTGACCATGTCTGCCAGTGGCCTTTCTGTACAACATACCCAGAACCAAGTTAGCATTGATTCAGCGCAGTGTAGAGAACTGTCAGCTCACAGGCAGAAATGCAAATTGTTAACCAAACCAGTGCTGTTAGCAGATGACATCTTGTGCATTCTACGCTAGCCTGTATCTAAAAAAAGCAGCATGGGATTGGGAAAGACAAACTTTTAAAAATGTTATCTTTAGCTTACACAGAATTTCTTATGTATTAAATTAATAGTCTCCAAAAGAATTTAGGGAACACTGTCCTGTTCATCTACTGATGGCCTAATATTTGATAGTGTGGAGTTACACTTGTTTCTGCACACACATACTCACACACAGACACTTACACCCCCACCTCCACCCCACTTTGAATCCACTTCTATTCATTTGGAAAGGGAGCAAGACAGGCGACAGCTTTACAATCACTACTATCAGTAAAGGATGTTATGCTCAATAGTGAACTCACACTCTTCTGCAGAAGTTTCTTTATTAAATACAAAAATGGCTGCAGGCTGACCACAACACTGAAACAGTCTGACCATAACACCAAAACAAGTCACTGTATTTGTTTTACAAACAGCTAGAAATGTAGGACAATAAAAAATCATAAAAATGCCTCTGCTTTGCATTCCAGTTCCCTCCATACTCTTGTAAATGAGTGGGATGCCAGGTGAGCAGCTGTGCAGGTAGGGGGCAACCCTGTGGAACTGTGCAACAGGGTCGATACGACTGCTAGGATCTGGTGCTGTATCAACTTTGTAGCCAGAAATTATATTTTTTTCTGATCCCTTCCTTTCTTGAACTGCATGAATGCAGGATAACTCTCAGGTGTTCTGGAAAACAAACACACAAACAAACAACCCCCACCCCAAAATCCGTAAAACAAAAGAAACTGCATCATTCCCCTGTCTTCCTTCCTAAACAGAAAGGTCTCTCAGATGAGCCTCTTTATTCCCTCCTCATACATCAATTTAAAGTCCCTGTTCATGTAGGTCTTCTGTGTTCCTTTCCTGGACCTGAAATTTGCAAGTGTTTCCACCACTGTGGATCTAGTCCACCTGCCCCATCGCTATTTTGGGTTGTCCACACTGCTGTAGTGGTTACTGAAATGAAAAACAACACAATTGAAAGAGTTAACAACAGCAGCCCACAGAGCCCTTTAAGAACAAAAGGATTTTGATGCAAGTAACATTTCTGCTCAGGTTTGAATGGTGGGTGCTATTTCTTGCAAGACACTTCCTGTTCAAACTGGGAATATTATAGACAGCAGAATTCAAAGAACACTGAAGAGCCCAGAATGTGTGCATGTCAGACGAAGAGGAAAGGAAATAGAAGATTAATAGGATATTTGTACCAGGAAAATTGAGCTAGGAAGTGGAAATCAATTTGACTAACAAAACCTGTTCTCAAGAGTTCTAAAATAAGCATCAATTGCAAGGGGTACGTACAAGCAATAGAAAGAAGAACAGCCCATGGGACAGCAGGGACAGAAATAAAAGTACACACTAACACTTGCAGCAATGTTTTGGCAAGCAGAAGAGCAGCATAGTTGATAGGATGAAAGCACAGCACTGGGAAAGCCTGAGCACAAGATTAGTTGAATTGCTTAGAGAGATTCTGTACTTTATACTTCAGACTCTGGGAGAAAATAAAGATCAAAATGAATCAATTAAGGTTATCTTCACTGGAACAATTCAGTTAATTGTAGTTTTCAGTTCAATAAGGAACACGCAATGCACTGCATCTACTCCAGTATTACTATTTGCCAGGTGTGCTTTTCATGCACCATGTGGCACAACAAAATTAGATTATTAAGAACCAATTGTGTGCTGCAGCCGTGGCGAAGGGAAATGACTACAACTAACACTCTAGAAGGAATGGCCATCATGCACCAGGAGACTTTTGTGATAATTTTTATCATTGTTTCCATATTATTTTGAATTTCCTCACCCATTTTTAACTTCCATTTAAAACCGTTCCCTAACCACACAACTTCCCAGCTGGTCAATCTGCATGCTAAACAGAATGATTCTGTGTTAAGCAAGGACAGCAAACCATGCTGTTGTGAGAAAAAGGTTAAATGGGGGCCATGCCAAACCTGGGAAGTAATCCTGGAAAGAGGTGGCACCAAGAAAGCCAAGAGAGGAGATCTGCAGCTGCTGCTTGCCCTTGTGAATCCAAAAATTAAGCTAACATGGATTAGCCATGCAAGAAAGAAGTAGGCACCGTCCTCCCACAGATCTGTCCAGTTAAGATACTCACAGTGGTACTTATGAAAATCCAAAAGCGCTTCCCCAGCCCCAGAGCCTGCCAAATTACACCCCAGCTGCAGACAACTGCACAAAAAGCTGCATACCTGCTGTCCCTTTTACTCCTTTCCTCCCAACCACTTCAGTCCCTGTGAAGAAGTCTCAGTAATGTGTCTGCTATGTCTCAGCCTGACTCCTCATTCTGCTGGCTCACCCAGTTCATGAAGCTGATGCTTTTTGCAATTTTCCTCGTGAGTGCACCGCATGGCATTTCTGGACCCTCCAGATATACAGCAGGCTAGGTAGACAGAGAAGTCCCAATGTTGCGGTGGCGTTCATCGTAAGACAGGCAAGATTTCCCATCCCATGTTGGAGACATCACTGTTGACATGTTTCATGTACCTTTCGGTCCCTTTATTTTCTTGTGGTCCTAATTAGTGCTTCTGATGGCTCCTGTTGAATAGTTGCTCTGTAGCAATGTACTGCATGTAAAGGAGGTGAACAGGTCCCAAAACTCCCCTCTATGGCATACCAGATGCCAACCTCAATGTCATGCCCACTGGTAGCATGTTTGTCAGATAGCCTCCCCCAAGACCAACACTGGAAATACAACCACTTGTACTGCAGGTAAAAAAAGCTGCTGTTCACTGTGAAAAGAGCATATAACTGAACTCCATCATATATATAGCTTTGTATTTAATAGTTCAAGCTTCTGAAGAAGATCACCCTTACGCAGGAAACTGCATGAGATTTCTCATGTAAAGTGCAGAAAACTGACTGCCTAAAGATTCATGGAGACTCTACCTGCACCAGTAGAGCTTAATACCCTTGGTTTCCACATATGAGAGAGACCACAACTCTACACCAAGGGAGACAGTGTAAATGCATGCCTTACTTAAGTCTGATCTAAATACCAGGAGTAATCTCTCGCACTTTGAGAAGCAAAAGTGTGTTGACAAAAGATGTGATACTGGCATCACACGACAAATCATATTTCTCTAAGGGAGACAATTTCAAAGTCATTAAAATGCTATCAGGCAAATCAAAGCTACACTCTGCCCATGTGGAACCCAGCACCAGAAGTAGGAACAGGAAAGCACAGGTCAGTGCGGATGCCAAAAGTTATGCCTCAGGCTCTTAGATGGCCACCAAGGAAAGCTTTGTCAGCTCTCCCATGCCTGGCTCTAGCAGCAAATGGGGCTTTCAAGTCCCAGCAGATAAATTTCCCCAGGACACCCACTGAGTGTACAAAGTGTTAGGCTATACCCCAGTGTATTTTCTGCTAGTACAGAGAATAGCAAGCATAGATTCCTGTTGCCATACCCATATGGAAAGGCAACACAAAGAAACAGGCAGAGACATGCAAGCCAGCAGCATTAGCAAAGCAAGGCAGTGTTACGGCTGCAGCATTCCATACCCCTGGCAGCTACTAGGTTTAGCAAGACCTAGGGCCCTCTCATCAGGCTAGCTTGCTTTCACAGATCTACAGAAGCAGGAATTTGTTTTCCTCATTCCAGTCCAAATTCTAACCATGTCTCTAGCAACACAGCTGGATATGAACAAGGGCATAGCTTTAGTCCCCCAGCGTTCCTCAGCTGCAATCAGTCAAACAAAAGCCATATATTTGCAGTTTCAGCTTTGAGCCAAACATCCACATGTCTCCAGCTCCACTAACAGCTCTCTGTAACCTGCCCACAAGAAGTAGATGTACAGCATCTTCAGTTCTTCAACTGCCAGGAGCTTGGCAGTGCTGGAGAAATAGAGATCTGTCCTATCAGCTCAGCTCAAAAATAAACTGACAGATAACATTTATCTGTCCAGTAAATTACTTGGCCACTGCCCATTCCCTGCAAGGAATGGCTTTACTTACATTATCTGGTGGGAAGCTGAGGTAGAGTAAGCTCAAGGAATGTGACCGAGGTCAGTCAGTTGAGTCTGTGGTAGGAACCCAGGAATTCCTGGCTTTCTGCTACACACTTGAGCCTAGAACTTCCTTTGCTACCCAAGATGGGCCAGAGCCCTCATGTCAAGTTTTTTACTATACTACTAATTTGCACTTATAACAGCATGAGTGCAAGACACAGCTACAGGCCCTGCACATACACAACCTACCTTTACAGCATTACCTATTTGTTCAAGTCTATCCCTGCCATGCCAGGACACCGCCAGCTCTCCTGATGTATAAAGCTCAGTTTCTTATAATCCCTAAGATGAAAAGTGAGTAACCATCATTCCCCCACAAACTGTACCTTGTCATCATTCCCCTCCAACCCATCTCACTCCACAGCAATCCAGCTAGGGCAAGGATCCGACGATGCTGTTTCACATAATACTCACAGTGAACTTTGTTAGGAGTGGTCTGTTTCCGACGGGACATGTTTCCCTGACTGCGAGCACAGACTGTTCCTTCCCTCAGCAGAGGGCTCACCTGAGAAGAGAAGAGCCTGTCACGCACACCACTGGAACCTTCTGAGCCTCTGGCCAAACACAGCTGGCTCCTCGGGTCATTCCCCACCCTTCTGCCTACAGGACTTGTTCTACATCACCACAGCCATTTTCAGTGCCAGCATACAACACGATTCGGAGGCATCTCACAAAGCACCGTGTATGGACTCAGTTCTTAAGCAAAGTTATAAGCAAACCTGTTCCCAGCATACAAAAAGCTAAGAGTGCCCCACTTCAACAGCAACTACAGTCTCATCCCAAACACCCTTCTCCCTCCTGTCCATTCCCACAGCCGACAGGGCAGGAGCCTTATCAAACTTGCAGACCCTGCCCCACTTCTGGCTTCACCTCCAGATAGAGAGCACGCAAGGCCTCACCGTTCACAGAAGGCAGGCAAGGGAGCCGGCAGCCCTGCAGTCACAGCTCCAGACACGGCGGCAGCAGCCAGCCCGGGGATAGGACCGTCTCAGACACCCGCCTCTCGGACGGACTGACCTCACCGTCCTGCGGGCAGGCGCAGGGACTGGAACTGGAGCTGCTGCGCCCTCCCTGGGCAGGCAGGCCTGGAGGCACACCCCGTGTCCTCACCTGGGGAGGGATCACCGACACCGCAGCTCACATCGGGGATGCGCTGCCCCTGTCCCTTACAGGCAGGTGCACACCGACCCCCTCAAACCATACAAAGGGGGAAACATGGCCCCCCGTCCTCAAACGGGCAGAGGAAGGGATAAATCCCAACAGTCCCCTCAGACAGACTGACAAAGGAGGAGCTGAAACCATTTGCCCCCAGACAGACACAGAACTCCCATCAGCCTCCTAAGATAGACGGACACCGGGATCCCACCAGTCTCCCCGACAGAAGGAAACAGCTGTCAAAACAGCACCCAGGAGGCGGACACAAGGATGCCGCTCCCTGGCAGATGCACACCCGGAGGAACCCTGCCTAGGGTTCCGACATACGACCGGGGGACCACTCCGCTAGCCGTGACAGACGGCAGGCCCGTCCCGGCCCCGCAGGCAGGGAGACCGACCCTGGAGGTAACGGCGGGGCCGCCCCCCCCCAGCCCGGCCCGCCTTACCCGGTCCCGCTGCAGGCGCCAGGAGCCGCAGACAGACAAAGGGCCGTCGGACAGACAGACGGGCAAGATGGCGGCCCCGCCAGAGCGCGCAGCGCGGGCACGGGGAGCCCGGCCCGGTGCGGGCAGCTCCGTGCCGGCGAACAGGGGCCGCGCTGCACACCAGGGCCGTGATTCATTCCCCGAAGCATCTCACCTGTTGTTCATGGATCCGTCCCAGCCCGCAGTCCCCGGCCGCCCGCGAGGGATCATTCGCGCCGGTTACCGGTCGCTTAAGCCCCGGCGTCCTAGTTGGCCGCTGCCTCTCCTCACGCCCGGGACGGGAAGCGGTTGCCCCGCTCCGCCCGAGCTGCAGTCTCGTGCCCTGCAAGAGCAAGAGCTACGGGTTACGATTCACCTAAAAGCCGCCTCGGTGTGAGCTCAAGCACCTGCCTGGAACCGAACCTCCCCGCGGCGTGGCACCCCTCTGCAGGAAACTTCTCCCTGCGCAGCAGCCCACCCCGGGCCAGCTTACCCTCAGGTCTGCGACGTACCGAGACCCGCGGCGGCAGGACTGCAGGCACCAGGACCCGGCTCAGCCTCGGCCCGACCCTCCCTCACGGAGCCACAACCACCGCCTGGCCTTCAGGGAACCGGAGAGCCCTCCGCCCGCCCGCGACCTGCACGGAGCCTTCAGCCGAACGGCTCCCATTCCGTGCAGGCGGGGCCCGTAGCCACGGAAGCTGCCGACGGAACCTCCACGCCGGGGGCGGGTACCGGCGGGCAGCTATTGGGTGACGTACTCAGGCACTCGCTAGAAGCGGATCGCTCCGCTGAACCATTTAATGCCTCCTCGCCTCTCTGCGGTACCGCGCCGCTCTCTCTCCTTCCCCAGGACAGCAGCTCTGGTCCGCCGGCATCCAGAACGGTGTTGCGGTGCAGCTGTTCCACCAGATCGGTCGTGTTCCGGTTGAGGTGTGAGAAGTGACGCTCCACGGATCCTTCCGCGCGCGGTGACGTGGTCGGCAGGCGCCATTTTGGGTACTGGAAGCTGCGCGGAGGGCTGCAGGTGAGTGGGGCCGGGGCTGCGGCGGCCAGAATGCGATCGGGCCCAGGGAGGTGCCGGTAGCGAGAGGGGTGCCTTTCCACGAGTGCCCGCTGGCGGGTAGGTCCGGAGCCTGCCTCGCCTGCGCTGTGAGACCTTCTCTGGGCGCCGCCTCGCCGGAGACGGAGCGGGGAGGGATCGGGGTCTGGGTGTGGGTCTCTGCCCTCATCCGTCGCGGTTCCGGCGCGCCGATAAAGCCCCTGCGCTGCCGCCGAATTGCTGGGAGCTACCGCTGGATCGTTGGAGCTGTGCGGCGAGTCGGGCCCGCTGCCGCTGCGCTGGAAGCCGCGTTGGCGAGAGCCTCGTTGCGCTGCGAGGAGAGGTTGATACAAGTGTGGTCGCAATAGCTGTGCGTCTGTAGGAAGACACGGGGAAGTAAGGCAAGGAGGAAAGAATTGGGTCAGCCCTTCTGCAGCAGCGTAGCTGGAGCCTCATGCGGGGCAGTGGGGACAACAGAACTCTTCAGAGGGGCCGGATGTTTGGAAAAGAAGCAGTGTGCTGTCTGCTTAATGGCTACATTTGAGTTGATCTGTTAAAACAGGTTGTTAATCGGAATAGATGTTCACTAGGTACTTTTACAGAGGTATTGCAGCTGGTCCTGAGACTTTCATGCTGCAGTATAAAGTTCTTTTAATGTTGTATGAATATGTTCGAGTTACAGAAGGGCAGAACCTTTTTTTATGGCATCAGACTTGGATCATATGCATACATATTTCTGCGGCAGCATTTTTTGAGCTTGATTGGTTCTGTGCATCGCTGAAATATTGATGTGTGAATAGATCGGCTAAATAAACTGGATATACTGTATATAAGATTTGTTACAGTGCAAAGCACTTGTTACACACAACATGATATCACTATCCAAAAGTCTGATCAAGTGTGTTCTTCAGGTACAAATTAAAGTCTTTCAGTGTGATAGTTCCTAAACATTTTTGAATGGATAGTTCTTGGCATAACAAAATGCTGTAACAACATGTCTTCTCAGTTAATTTTCTGTGGGGCTGAAGAGTTGAACTCATGAGAGACTGGAGACATGCCAAAGCATGCGTTCAGGAAGTAGGAAGTGTGGGGGATATAAAATGGCAACTTTTTCCTCCTGGTGACAGGATTGTAACAATCTTAGTTTGTACAGTCCTTGGGTTAATTATACATCTAGTTTACAGCTTACATATTAATAGGCCTGATTTCATGTCCTTTAAAAATGTCGTTTTGTCAATGAAGTAACAGAGAGGATTTGGCTGTGATAGTTGTCACAGACAGCATCTTGAGGCATTGGTTTACTTCCCTCACCTTTCAAAGCATGGGAACGAAAGCATGTCTTCTAGCAACTATTCTATTTATTGTGAAATCTAGGTTTTTTCTACCCAGGCTTCTTAGATTTCTAGAGCTGAACCTCAAAACACATCTCAGCAACCTCAGTGTACTGAACTGAGCACAACCACATTTTCCTACACCACTGCTGGTAGATGTTTCTCTAATGCTCTTAAAGCTTTACTGTGCTCTGCTGTTGACATCACTGGCTGGTGTCACTTACCTTGGTTAATGAGACCCAGGCCATCATCTTCTTGTTTTGGGATGTGTTTTCTCACCCTGTTCATGTTTGTGGGGTAATCCCACGTTTTGATCATCATAAATCTGTTTCTGTGGTCAAAATTCAGTCAGTCTATCAGAGTGGGACTATCCAGGAAGTTTCTATTCCCTGTTGTCGTGGATAGGTGCAGGGTTGTAAAATGGAAAAGGGAATGGTGGGTGCTGTAGGTCCAGTCATATTCAGGAATAGCAGGCCTCAGCCTGTTTGGTTGGAGAATGTGGTGGTAGGGGTTTTTTTTGTTTGGGTTTTTTTTTGTCCTTGAGCAAAGCCATGACTGCTCCTTCTGACTGGCAGCTCTTGGTTCCACTGACTTTCCCTTTTCTCCCACAGCAAGGATCTATCATGTTGGGTGCTGGGTTCAAGGCTGAGCGCTTGCGAGTTAACCTGCGCCTTGTCATCAATCGCCTCAAACTGCTGGAGAAAAAGAAGAGTGAGTACTTGAGGGGACAGGTGTGACCCAGGATGCTCTTGGGGCTCAGAAGCCTTGAGACTGTTCTGGAGTTGGGATACTTTTATGGGCCAAGTATGGAGCAGTCTTTTGCTTTCCCTTGCTGGACGCAGGGCTTGCGGTCTGCCCTGGTGTACCCAGAGGAGCAGGCTGGTCACCTTTCTTGGTGTGCAGTCTGTGGGGCACATGGGGAGGTAGCGTTGTGTTGATGCGGAAGTCACGGACAAGGCTGAGATGATCAATGTGATATAGTGAATGCCATTTTATAAGACAAAGTGTCAACCTTATATAGAGATTCTTAGTACAGGTACATGGATTTGGCAATTGTTGATTGGGCACCTTAACCCTTAACAATGCTAGAATTGGATAACACTGTCCTGGGAACTTGAG
>NDXB01004959.1:55877-71624 GCA_002631895.1 Agapornis roseicollis
CTCAGGCAGGTTACACCAAAGTCTCTGGATTGCTCACAAAATGTCCGTTGTCAGACAGCCTGTCCACAGCATTGGGCTGTGTGTGGAGGGACGTGCAAGTTTGCCCCAGGATGGGCTTTCCTGGGCTTCCTGTACTCACAACATGGTGGGGAGGCTCTCCCCACCTGCCCTGCTTGGACATGGATAAGATCCATGGTTCTGACTGACTCAGCAGGGAAATTGAAGGTGTAGGAGTTACTTTTGGCACCTGAAAGCTCACTCTCTATTCTTCTGTGAGTTAGTGTGCTAGGACTCAAACACAAGGGCTCACCCAAGCCATGGCTGAGTGTCTTGCATTGCAGAAGCTCAGTGAAGAAGAGAGAGAAGCTTGTGACTGTGGTGGGGACTGTGGATGGGTATGGAGGCAGCAGCTCTGCCAGCACAGTGATGGGTCTTGGGGATATGTGCTGTAGCTGAGCTGGCCCAGAAGGCAAGGAAGGAGATTGCAGATTATCTGGCAGCCGGAAAAGATGAGCGTGCCAGGATTCGTGTGGAGCACATCATCCGTGAAGATTACCTTGTGGAGGCCATGGAGATCCTGGAGCTGTACTGCGACCTGCTGCTAGCACGCTTCGGCTTGATTCAATCCATGAAGTAAGCTCTGGCCAGAGGGTGTGCTGTGGGAGAGGGTCCAGGCCTCTGGGCTCAAGGAGGAATGCTGTTAAGGGGCAGGCCTGGGGTACAGAAGGGGACCCGTGTTTGGGTGTTCTAGGGATTTCAGAGAGCTTTTTTTCTCAGGCAGGGAAAACTGGAGCCTAGTAAAGTTGATGGGACCTTCGGGCTAAGCAGATTGAGGGCAGCAAAGACTTAAGTGCTTGGTGTGGAGATAGGATTGTCTTCTATCATCCATAGGGAGCTGGACTCTGGCCTGGCAGAAGCGGTATCTACACTGATTTGGGCTGCACCACGACTCCAGTCAGAAGTGGCTGAGTTGAAGATTGTGAGTAGGGTTATTTGAGGGGTGTTAATGTGTGCAGGGTGGGGTGATGCTGCAAGAAGCTGGTGGGTATCTTTGGGCCTCTATTATTAAGGCAGAGGACATGGTTTTATGGGCTCTGCAGATTGTGCAGGTGTCCCTGAAGCATGAGGGATGGCTAAAACTGCTCAGCTGGGGCACTCAGTAGCAGAAATGAGAGCAATACAGCAGATATGTAGTGTGTGGTTTCTCTTGTTGCAGGTTGCTGACCAGCTCTGTGCCAAGTACAGCAAGGAGTATGGGAAGCTGTGCCGGACAAACCAGATTGGGACAGTCAATGACAGGGTAATAAACTGGTGGAACAGCAGCAGCCAGCTGGAGCTGGCAAAACAGACATGCCTGCTGTGGCTTTCTGCCCCCTTTTTGGGTCACCAGTGGCTGATCCCTGTGGCTCATGCAGGGTAGGGTCCTGCCTGCACTGGAGCACAGTGCTGAGGTCCCTGGTGGTGGGGCTTTGCTGTTTTAGCTGCAGATGAAAAGGAGCAGCACACGTGGAGCCCTGGCCTGTGGCTGCCAGCAGCCTCCCTTGCAGCAGTGCTGTTCTAGGAGGAAGGGCATCCCTCCCTTTAGCAGCTGGGTTGGAGCTCTGCTGCACTGCCCAGTTCCATGAATGTCTCTCTACTTTGTGTTCTAGCTGATGCACAAGTTGAGTGTGGAGGCACCACCCAAGATTCTGGTGGAGAGATACCTCATCGAGATTGCTAAGAATTACAATGTGCCCTATGAACCTGACTCTGTGGTGATGGTGAGTGAGGCATCTGCAAGTCTGGAGCTCTGTTTGATGTTCCAGTGGCTGAAATGTGTGGGCTTTCAGAGCACAGTGCAGCAAGCTCAGTTATAATTGTGCTTTGGTATTTTGCAGACAGCCTTTGAGTACACAATCTGTGCTGCTTCCCACGGCCCTATAGCATGTGGCCATAGTTAGCCATGCTATAGTCCAATTACTTTTCTGATTCCCATTAATATCACTGCATAGCTGCTGTCTGTTCTGTCCTCATTGTGTTGTCCCATCTTCTCCAAGCTGCATCTAATGCTCTTCAGAAGGATGGGATCAGAATAGGAATATGTTAGTGAGCAGAGTTCTTCCACCCTCTCCAGGCTGAAGCCCCTGCAGGTGGAGAGGCAGATCTGATTGATGTGGGATTTACAGATGATGTGAAGAAGGGTGGCCAAGGAGGGGGAGGAGGTGGTGGGTTTACAGCTCCAATGATTGGTCATGATGGATTAGTACCCATGCCAGTGATGATGCCTATGCCCATGCCAACACCAACTCCACCCTTCTCCTACCCGCCTCCAAAGGGACCGGTAAGTGCCTTTGTTTCAATGTTCCCTTTTTCTGTGGAAGGCTCCAGTTGTGGTGCTTAGCTTTTACCTGCTGCCTCAATAGTGTCTGTATCTGATAGCTTGATGTGTCAGAAGGCTATCATGTTGGTGTGGGTCTGCTTGGGATGGATACTGTTGGTGGTGTGACTGAAGCTTCATGTTGCTTCTTGACTGTGGAGGTTCCTAGCCCTGTTCTCCAGCCAGCACTCTTTGCCTTCAGGAAACAGGGGAGTCCAGACTTAACTCCTGAGTCAGTCTTCTGACTGCCAGACTTTTGACCATGGGTTGGAGCTGCATTTTGACGTTGGTAGGCTGGTAGTGTGCCAAGATTCAGTTAAAGAAATGAGGTGAGTTTTGTAGGGTGGAAACAGCACATAAGAATGCAGAAGTGCTCTGCCTTCAGACCTACAAGGGAAGGAGACCAGGCCAAGTGGCTCTTGGAAATGTCTTACTGTGAGGCTGGAAGGTGGGAGCTGGAAAGAGCACTGTTCTCCAAATTCAGCCATTTACAGGGTATCTGTATAGACTGCAAAGTGTCCGAACAGTGGGATGGGTTGGAGTTTTTATATGGTTCCAGCAGTGCTGCAGTGGCTTTTGTAGAGAATCTGGGCCAAGCATCATCAGCTGGCTGTTGTCCCAGGCATAAATGCAGTGAGGACTTGTGCCCAGTATAGGTCTTTTGAGGCACTGTTGTGTTAGAAGTAAAGGTAATAACAAAGCCTTGAGTGAGCCAGAGACCTCCTTTGTCCTTTGTGATGCTGCACTCTGGAAAATGGCTCTTGTGTGCTTAATGCAGGGTATTGCCCTCTTTGTCCTGGTACTTCTAATGCCTTGAAAGGTGAAGTGTTTAGTCATGATGGCTCTTTAGAATAACCCACAGTCCTGTTATCTGGGTTTGGTTGTTCTAGGTGACTACATCTGGCTTAATACTTGTAAACCTTTTCCTTATAAGTATAAACTATACTGGGTTGGATACTTTCCCGCATTTACCTCAGATTACTTTTCTCTGACTCCCACAGCAGCTGTAGGTGTCATGGTTACTCTCCCAGGTGTGTAGTTTGGTGCATGACTGTAATCTCTCTGTACAGGAGAACTTCAGTGGTGTACCAGTGGGGACCTACCAGCCTTTCACCAACATTCATCCACCACCAGTTCCGGCAACCCCCCCAACATATGAGTCTGTAAGTGCCTGAGCTGGATCAACATTGTAGGCAGCACAGGAAACTACAAGAAGAGGGCTGTGGTAGCCACAGAAAAGGCAAATGTTGATGAAGCACATTGGTGTTGACCTGTGTAGCTCTGGGGGTGGTGCTTGGTGTTGCTTACAGTGTGGTGAATCACTGAGCGCATGTGATGGGAGGATGACTTGTGACCTCATTCAGCTGTGTGGTTTGCCCACAAAAGAAAGCCAAGATTTATTTTACTGCTTTGTTAAAATGGTGATAAACAGTTAACGAGTAGAGTCCACGAATTTCTCAATTTTTTTAATGTGAGGGCATATTGCCTTTGGTCTGTTTAATTACAGCTTTTGAACTAACACACAGTTAGCCTGGATGACAATTTTGGCTGACTTAGATGATGTATGTTCAAACACTTCCCCTCCCAGACTTTTCCCAGTCCTTGGGGATAACAAAGGAGAGGATGGACTGTCCTCTTTCTCTGCTCATCAATGTTTTTGTTGCTGCAGTTCATGATCACACCTCCCATCTTGCTTTCAGTGACATGCTGCTCGTTTCTGTAGTATCCTGGGTATAGGGATGAGCAGCGCCATGCACCCCTGAGTGCTGACACCTCGTACCAGCTGTACAGCAGCCTTTGGGTGCAAGAGGTGCAGGCACAGGCACAGAAGTTGTTAGTTGGGTGGGGACAGATGTCGCTGACTGCAGCTGCAGGGAATGAGGAGTTATGCCAGCACAGCTGACCATGGGCCTTTTTCCCAGCTGGACGAAGACCTGAGATGGTATCATTTCATACCTTGCTACTGGTTACAAGGACATGTCTGTCCTTTATGAAAGAAAGGAAGTGGTGGCTGTGATTGCAGCCATGGATGAAGAGGGCAGTCTTCTCACACTTGTCTGTAAGAAATATTTCAGACCTGCTAGTGGACATGCTCTGTTAATCCAGTTCTGGAATATGGCCAGTAGAGATGCTTTAATTGATAGGGAAAGAAAGTCGAAGCACTGCCTCCTTTTCTAGGGTATAAAGGCAGGTTCCTGTGAGTGTGCTGGGATCCAGGGCCTCCAGCCCACTGGTGTGGCTGCTGCTGCCCATGAGCAGTGCCTACACATCAGTGAGATCCTCTGACATGTAGCAAAGAGCTGTAGTAACAGAGTCTTTTTCAGATTGCCGAGCCTAACACTGACAAAGACACTCCTGCACCAGTGCCTGGTGAGTACATCCAGAAGTTTGGGAAACTTGGGATGGTCAGGGGCTGTACTTAGCTGAGGACTCTGGTGTCCCTGGAAGGAAGCGGGCTGTGGGCTGCAGAGGGGCTTCTGCTGCAGCCTCAGCACAGGGCTGCAGGTCTGGACCTGCCTTAGCTGCTGCTCCTTCCAGCCACCTAAAGCAGAGATGTGGTTTTCCCCAGTGAGTCTGTGATCTGAGCTGCCTGACCACTGGTCCTGTTCTGAAAACCACATGGGTACTGCTGGTTTTGGTAGAGCAGCCTTTCTTTTGTGTGGCCCTCTTGTGTCTGTGGTACTGAGGTAAAATGGTATTTCTCTTACTCTAAATAGGGCCTGGGCCCAATTCGGAGGCTTCTCCTAAACCACAGGCTGGAGCTCCTAATACTATTGATAACTTTGTGCTGCCTGAACTGCCATCTGTACCAGACACGCTGCCAACAGCATCTGCTGGCGCCAATTCTTCTGCCTCTGAAGACATTGACTTTGATGATCTTTCTAGGAGATTTGAGGAGCTGAAGAAGAAAACATAAACCTGACTGGGCTGTAACTCCAAGCTGAGGGGCAGGAGCTGGGATGGCTTCTCTCACTGAAACTGACTGCCCTTGAAATTTGTTTTCTCTGTTAACCTCGAATGCACTCTTCTTTTTGAGTTCTTTTCTCACTGTACTTAAACGAGCTGCTGCCACTGTCCTGACATTTGTTGATCCAAGAGGTGAACTGTGGGAAGCCTCGTGAGACTGAAGCAGGAAACAGCTCCTGTCTGTCTGGGAAGCTGTACAGAGAAGCTGTGCGTGGCCTTCAGTCGCAAGGACAGCATTGCTCACAGGCTCCCCTTCTCTGCTCCGTGGCATTTGTGATCAGAGTGATTAAGTCTCTTCATTAGGATTTCCAGCTAACTGGGGCTGAGGTGGGGAACACAGTTGTGTGTGAGGAGATGTGACATTGCCCTTCAGGCTGTGCCCATCTGCCACCTCCCTGGCTCCAGCAGTATCTGGTCGCAGTTTGCCTGATAGCCTCTTTCACTCCTGCTGGATGCTTTAGCCCTCTCCATGGTGTTGACCATGTCCTCAGCCCTGTTCCCTGGCCTTACCCCACAGGCACTGCAAGTGGGCTTGACAGAGGAACTTGCAGGTGCTGGCTGGGCACCGAGCACGCAGGTTGATCCAAGGCTGAGGAGCTCTGACAGGACACGTGGCAGCAGCTCTGCTCAAACGGAGCACGGTGGAGGGTGCTGGTTGTACCTGTGCCTGCTGAGGCACACTCTGGTATCTCTGTAGATAGCGCTTCACGGGACCGTTCCTTGCGCTCTGGTGATCTGTACGGTGCGGATTGGTTCCTAATAAAGCTGGGGCTGTAGCGGCCGTGTCCGGTGCTGCGGGGACCGGGAGCGAAAGAACGGGACACCCGGGCTGGGGCGGGCTCGCTCCGGGCTCCGCCCCCCATCTGCTGCTGTTTCGCTACTGGCTGCACCGTCTGGCCTCAGCCAATCACCGGGGCGGGGTCGCGGAAGTGACCCGCTACGTGTCGGGCTGAGCAGATGGCGGCGGTGCTGCACGTGAGCGGCCGGCGGGGAGGGGGCGGTAGGGGAATAGGGATGGAGAGGGGCCGTTGAGGGTCCGCGGGCCGCGTTCGGGAGGGCTGTGGGGCGGGCACCGTTCTGACGATGTCGCGCCTGATCATGTCCCGTAGGGGAGGCTGCGGGCGCTGGCAGCGGCGCTGGGTGGCTGCGGGCTGCTGCTGGGCTCGGCGCTGGCGGCGGGCGATGAGCGGCTCTACGCGGCGGCGATGCCCGCGCTCCGCGCCCTACCCCCCGAGGCCGCGCACAGGCTGGCGCTGCGCGTCGCCGCTCTGGGGCTGCTGCCTCCCGCCCGTCCTGACGGCCCAGCGCTGGTGCGGCTCTGCGGTGGGCGGATACCAGGGCGGGGGGTGGGCGGGGGGCAGCGGGCATGTCGGGGAGAGCGGGCACGTCAGCGGTGGGTTATGAGGTCTATGTCAGCCCGCGGAAGTGTCCACCGGGGCTCCTGGCGTGGTCCCGGGCTAAGAACATAGCCCCGGCGGGAGCGTACGTCCCCCGGGCAGAAGAAACGGAGGACAGGGGCTGGAGCGAGGCTCTGGTTCCCGGCTGACCGTGTATGACCCGGCTCCTGGCCCGCAGGAGGTGCGAGTGCTCGGGCACCGGTTCTGCAACCCGGTGGGCCTGGCTGCTGGCTTCGACAAGCACGGCGAGGCTGTAGATGGGCTGTACAAGATGGGCTTCGGCTTTGTGGAAGTCGGGACTGTAACACCCCAGCCCCAGGAAGGGAACCCCAGGCCCAGGGTGTTCCGGCTGGTGGAGGACGAGGCAGTCATTAACAGGTGGGACCGGAGGATGCAGCTCTGCAGGGTCCCATGGGATGCCCACACGGGACTGGGTGTTTGTTTGGGTGGTACTGGCTCTGCTGGGGTGGCTCCTATGTGGGATGTGCTGAGCAGAGCTGACGGACAGTATGTCTCTTCCTGTTTCTCCTGTGTTCTGCTTGGATCTTGTGGACCCAGCACAGCCCTGAACCTTGCCTGTTGTGATGCAGGTATGGGTTCAACAGCCATGGCCAAGCTGCAGTGGAGCGCAGGCTGCGGGCCCGTCAGAACACACAGCTCCGGCTCACTGGTGGTGAGGCAGCTTATCAGCATTTGCTCTTGCAGTCTGCAGGGTGGGTTTGGGGTCTCCCATGTAGTTTTTTGTCTCCATGGCTTCTATGTAGGCCAGGAAGAGTGTGTAAAACCTGTGTCTAAGCATGAGAGGGTCCTGGCCAGACCAAGGTGCAGTCAGACAGCAGGAACCCTCTCGGGGCTGCAGCTCTTCTCTTTGGGACTGTGACCGGCACCTTTCTCCAGGCATTTGTTCTGCAACAGAGGCTATGTTTGCTGCTTTGGGCAGGATGTGTCTGTTGAGAGCAGCCAGAGCTGGGCAGTTTCCAAGAGCAGTCTCTGCTGTGTGGCCAGGCTGGAGGCTGCTGTGCTGGAGGTGCTAACTGGGGCAGCTGTGGTGATGCTCCTGTGCTTGCAGGACATTCCCAGGCAAAACCCCATGAAACACACGGTCTGCATGTCCCCATCTTGACTTTAGCTGGTGCAGGGGCTCCTGTGTCAGGTGCTCTGGGCAGCAGGTGGTCCTGCTGCTATGCTTCAGCCATGTTTGTGTTCCAGTGGGGATGCCCCTTGGAATCAACCTGGGCAAGAACAAGAGCTCCACTGATGCTGCAGCTGACTACGTTGCTGGGGTTCAGACACTGGGCCCTTTGGCTGACTACCTGGTTGTGAACGTGTCCAGCCCAAACACGCCAGGGCTGCGGCACCTGCAGGGCAAGGCTGAGCTGCAGGACCTGCTGACCAAGGTGGGTGACCCTCACAACCAGCCCAGACCACAGCTGCACCAGTGGGTGCATCCTGTGCCCTGGCAGTGCCTGCACTGCTCCATCTAGGTTTGCCAGCACAGGGAGGAGGAGCATGGTGGCACCCTGGAGAGGTGGGCAGAGCCACCAAGATGTTCTCTGGTCAGCTGCTGGCACAGGGCTCACTGGGGCACTGTACTCTGTCAAGAGGCACATAAGCAGTGAGGCACTGCTCTCCACTTTGCCTGCCTGCCCCATGGCACTGGGACTCACTGTGGGCCTGTGCAGGTTGTGTGCCCTGGCAGCATGTGAGGAGATCAGGGCCCGTCCCGTGCTGCTCCTGGTTATGGGTGCATTTGTGTCCCCAGCACACGTTGCTCTCTGCCCCATGCACTGCCCTGCAGGTACTGGTGGCACGGGACGCATTGCCCTGTGCACGCAAGCCAGCTGTGCTGGTGAAGATCGCCCCTGACCTCAGCACACAGGACAAGCAGGACATTGCCAGTGTTGTCTGTGAGGTGAGGAGAGGGTGGATGGGAGGCTGGCAAGGAGCTGGGTGCTACGTCCTGTCTCACCTCCTGCGGTGTGATCGCAGGACCGCTGTGCTGGCAAGTCACCTCCGAAGGGACAGGCAGACCTGCAGCACTCAGGCTGCTGGCTGCTGTAGGGACAGTGCCCTGTGTAGCTCTGAGTCCATGAGGGCCTCTCTGCCACCCAGAGGCAGCGAGAGGTGGCTGCTTTGTCCCAGGTCACATTGCTGGTGCATATCCCTAGGGGGTGCTGCCCTGGTGGTGGGGTGTGAGAGCAGGGGTTGCTCATGGACCTCATGCTGCTGCCCCCCCCAGCTCGGTGTGGATGGGCTGATTGTCAGCAACACCACGGTGAGCCGCCCCAGCAGCCTCCAGAGCAGACAGCGCTCGGAGCCTGGTGGCCTCAGTGGGAAGCCCCTGCGGGAGCTCTCCACACAGACCATCAGGGACATGTACTCCCTCACCCGAGGTAGGGGCAGGGGCCTGGGGGCACGGGCCAGTGTCGTCTGTGCTGTCCTGACCCTGTATCTGCCACAGGCCAGGTGCCCATCATCGGGGTGGGTGGTGTGAGCAGCGGGCAGGATGCCCTGGAGAAGATCCGAGCTGGAGCCTCACTTGTGCAGATGTACACAGCGCTCGTGTACCATGGGCCACTGGTGGTGCAGGCAGTGAAGCAGGAGCTGGAGGAGCTGCTGAGGTGAGTGAGGGTCAGTCACGTCCCCAGGGAGCCCCAAGGCAGCTCCAGGCAGCCATATGCCAGTGCTTGGGCACAGTACTGCTGGGCCAAGGCATGGTGCCTGGCCAGCCCCCGAGCACGTGCTATCCCTTGTAGGGAGCAGGGCTTCAGGAACGTCATGGAGGCAGTTGGAGCTGATCACCAGTCCTAACATGCTGCAGAACCAAGGTCGCGCTGGAGGAGCTCTGGACAAGCAGGGATATGTCTGATTTTTCCAATGCAGGGCAGGCTGGGACTAAGCTGAGGCCCTGGTCCCAGCCTTCAGGAAGGATCAGTGCTGATGGGGAGCAGGGAAAGCAGCCTCCTGCTGGTGCTGCTGTCTAGGGCTGTATTTTGGCTCTCCTGTGCTTGAGCTTCCCAGCAGAAAGCAGCATTGGGTAAGGCTCTGCTGGCTGGCGAGGAAGGCCTGAGGGTCAGTCCTGTGCGCTGTGGGCTGTCCTCTGTCCTAGCTCCTGCTGCAGCACTTCCCATGGAGGGCTTGCCTTCCTTTGTGTTACTGCCAGAGCTGTGGGTCAGATAGTGCATGGGGTGTCCTGCCTGGGACCCACAGTCCCTGCCCTTGCTGGTGCCTGGTCCTGCACCACAGCAGGATCTGCCCTCCTTTCTCCACATGCAGTACTGATGCAGACCTTGGTCTTGCCCAAGTATCAATAAATGTTTGTCTCCCCTGGTCCTGTGTGTGCTTTGGGGACCTCCTGGGGTCAGAGAGACACAGTTCAGAGGGCTTAGCTCTCTGTTGTTCCTTGTCAGAGCATGTTTTTCCCGTGGCAGAAGCCTCACAGAGCCTGGCTCTGGGATGGATCCGTGCAAAACTCATCAGGGCTTCCTTTGCAGAGAGCTCTGCCTGAGGCTGAGCCCTGGGAGGTGCTAGGAACCATTTCCTCCCTTTGCTGACAGTACATAGGTGTTTGGAGAGAGCTGTGGTTATGCCCTGTCAGTTGTTATGAAAAGGCCCTGTTTGTTCATGCCCCTGGAGTCAGCTTTGCCTATGGAGCCTCCGGTGTTGACTGCTGCTTTACCCTGGACTCCCTGTGGTCATCTCCAGCTTTTCTTGAGCAACACAGCTTGACCTGGACACAGTGTTCCCTCTTAGCCCAACAGCCCACCCTGCAGAGCAGGATTGCGACACAGCACTTCACCAGCCTTGTTTACAGGAGGAGCAGGAGTGCTGACTGCCCTGTGGCCCCAAGCTCACATCAGGGCTGCCTGCTTCCTGCTCCCCGCTTCTGCAGCCCTCTACCTCTTCATCTCTGAGGTGTTCTGCTTATTGCTGCTCTAAGCCGGCTACCAAATGCAACAGCACCTTCCTGAGTGCTGGTGTGATTCATGGATCGGAGCCCTGATGCATCATGTGCTGGACTCCAGCTTTCTGTGTTTCAAGTGTGTTTGCACAAGTGTGACTGGTGCTGGGCCAGAGCTGTCCAGCCCTGCGTGGTTTGTGGCACAGGTACCCCATGAAAGGGGGAGAAGCTTTCACGGGGGGGAAGGCCTTTGCTGAAGTGTGGGACCAGACAGATCCCTCCTGAGCCCAGAGGGCTAGAGGACAGGAGGGTGCTGGTGAGATCCCGGCAGGCCCAGCTGCAGTGGTGACAGAGGATGCCTGGTCCCCACATGCTGCTCTCTGCTGTGACGCTGGAAGCAGACCCCGCTGCTCAGCACCGCTCTGCCCTGTGCTGCTACGGCTGCTTCCAGCTGGGCTCTGTCCAGCGGCTGCTGCACCAGTTCCCGTCAGGCTGGGCCGGGTGCCGGGCCTACGGACAAAGCAGTGCCCCTAGGGGCTTTGGCAGCTGGTGCGCGGGAAGGGGTGGGTGCTTGCGGGAAGAGGTTGGCCCGGTCGCAGTGCCTTGGACCCTGGAATGGAACAGACATGGCACACCCTTGGCCAGTCGGGCTGGGGCTGCACAGGGCACTGTGGGCGGCAGAGTGCAGGGTGCCCCAGTTGTGAGGGGTGGCAGGGAGGGTGAAGGGTGTACCCCGATGTGAGGGGTGGCAGGGTGCAGTGTACCCTGATGTGAGGGCTGGCAGGGAGGGTGCAGGGTGTTTGGGCAGAGCCAGGCGCAGGGTGGATGTGGCTCGGGCCCTGTGCCCATCACCTGCCAGCCATGGGTGGGCGCTGGTGCTCTGTGGGGCTGGCACATGCCCTGCAGGGCCTGCTCAAGGCAATGGCATGGGGCAGTTCTGCAGGGCTGTTTCTGCTTCCTGCAGGCCTCAGTCGGTGTCATGGTGCTAGGGCACCCAGGGCTGCAGTCAGATCTCTTCCTGTATGTTTAGCTGCAGGATCGCAGAACGTCTTGGCATGGGGCTGCCTGGGGGCCTGGCCAGCTCCTGGACCTGCTCCAGACTGGCCTCGAGCCAGCCGGGGCTGTTTGTGCTCTTCCTGCTGGGAAAGATGCTGGCTGGAGGCAGCGAGGTCAAGAGGTCTGGAGCAGGGGCTGCCCCAGGGCAAGGGAGGTGGCAATAAAAGGAGTGAAGAGGGAGCCCGGAACAGCACCAACCTGCAGGAGGAGGCTGCTGTGAAGAGAGGGAGCCATGAGCATGGGGTGAGTAATGTGCTGTGTCTGCCCAGCTTGTCCTGAGGACCCGGTCCTGCTGGGGGCTGTGGCAGGACTGGTGTGGGCACTGCAGCTTCATCCTCCACAGCAGCAGGGTCTGGGTCTGACCCAGGCGACTTCTCCAGCCTGTGTCTGGTACCCAGAGCCCCTGGCACAGAGCATGAGCCTGGCTGGAGCACTAGTCGTGGTGGAGCCCAGGCTGGGAGCAGGGGTAGGAGTCCTCTGCTGAGCGTGTCCCTTCTTCCCTGCAGACCTGCAATCCTGCTGATTGCCGGCCTGGCCTGGACTGTGCTGGAGACTGCAGCTGACTCCGGTACCTTACAGGGCATGGGTGGGAGCTCAGGGGCACGGACAGAGCCAGGGGCAGTGGGGCAGGTGTGGGGCAAGGAGATGGGACTGGCGGGGACCCATTGGAGGTGGGGGCTCTGTTCTGGGCTATTCCCCCCAGCCAGCAGAGCCTCTGCTTCCTGCAGAGTGGAGCTGTGTAAAGCCTGCGCAGATTGAGCATGGGTATGTGGAGCACCTTGTCAAGTACCGCTGTGACCCGTACTACCAACTACGTGGCGCTGGTGATGGTGAGACACAGGGCCTGGGCACAGCACCCAAGGATGGGGCTTGTTCCCTGCTCCAGGTGCTGCACAGAGCTGCCCTTCCCCAGTGTTGGATAATGCAATCCTGTCCTGTCCCTCTGGTTTCCTTGGAGCTACAAGTAGCTCCCCTACTCATTCAAGCTCAGGGAGGTACAAGTACCTTTGTGCCTCCCTGGCTGTGGGGTTTTCCCATGTGCAGAGTAGAGATGCTGACTCTGGTTTACCTCTAAAGGGACATACAAGTGTGATGAGAATAATGCATGGGTGAGCCTTGGAGCTGGCAAGGAGGCACCTGTCTGTGAGCCAGGTGAGAGCAGAGCTGCAGGGGCTGCAGCAAGCAGGGTGGCAGAAGGCTAACAGTGTCTGCCTGTGCAGCCAAGGGGCTGCAGGGGCTGCTCACATGTTCAATGCTGCTCCCTGGGGCTGCTGCTGGCACTGGCCAGCCTCAGGTGCTCACCAGGGCCCTGCTCTGCCCCATGCAGTGTGTGGGAAGCCAAAGAACCCCCCAAGGCAGATGCAGCGCATCATCGGGGGCCTGCTGGCTGGGAAGGGCAGCTTCCCCTGGCAGGGCAGGCTGGTGACGCGCCACAACCTCACTGTGGGGGCCACGCTCATCAGTGACCAGTGGCTGCTGACCACGGGCAGGAATGTGTACCTGAACCACAGCGACAGCACCAAGCCGGAGGAGATTGCCCCTACACTGCAGCTCTTCCTGGGTGGCCGGGAGCAGCCTGCCCTGGCCATTGCGCATGTGGTGCTGCACCCTGGCTACCCAAAGGCTGTGGATCTGGCCCTGCTGAAGCTCAAGGAAAAGGTGTCCCCTGGAGAGGAAATAATGCCCATCTGCCTGCCCCAGAAGGACTATGTGCAGACAGGGCGTGTGGGTTACGTCTCAGGCTGGGGCCGTGGTGCCACCTTTGCCTTTTCCAGCATGCTGAAGTATGTGATGCTGCCAGTGGCAGAAGATGAGGAGTGCCGGCAGTACTATAGTGCACGGAATGCATCCTCCTGGGTGCAGCCCATCCTCACCAATGACACCTTCTGTGTGGGCATGAGTGAGCTGCAGGAAGACACATGCTATGGGGATGCTGGTGGTGCCTTTGCTGTGCAGGACCCTGATGATGACATATGGTATGCAGCTGGCATCCTCAGCTATGACAAGACCTGCAGGACCTCCAAGTACAGCGTATATGTGGATGTGCAGCGTGTCCTGGCCTGGATCAAGGACACAGTGGCAGGCAGCTAGAGGAAGGGCAATGTGCAAATAAAGCTACCCCACACCCACCACAAACAAGCTCTGTCTGTGTGTCTATCTGTGCACAGTGTGTGCATGCTCTTGGTGGGGCAGTGCCTGGGGGGGTACCTGGGGGGCCTTGTCTGTGGGGTTCTCCCTGTTGACGCGGGAGTCACGGACAAGGCTGAGATGATCAATGTGATCAAGCAAATGCCATTTTATTAGACAAACTCTCAACCTTAGATAGAGGTTCTTAGCACAGCTACATGGATTTGGCAATTGTTGATTGGGCACCTTAACAATGCTAGAATTGGATAACACTGTCCTGGGAACTTGAGCCTCAGAACTTCCCAGCTCCCCCTCTCCTCTGCCTACCTCTGAGTTCTTACAGCTGGTGTTTCTTTTACTCCCTAATCCACAGCCTTCAGTTTATCTCGACTCNACCCTTAACAATGCTAGGATTGGATAACACTGTCCTGGGAACTCGAGCCCCAGAACTTCTCAGCTCCCCCTCTCCTCCTCCTGCCTCTGAGTTCTTACAGGTGCTGTTTCTTTTACTCCCTAATCCATGTCGTTCAGTTTATCTCGACTCAGTTTCTGTTCTCAGGCAGTCTGCCTTACACCAAAGTCTCTGGATTGCTCACAAAATGTCTGCTGTTACACAGCCTATCCACATCTCCCCTTCCCCCTGGGTGTGGGGTGTTTGTGGGGTTCCTTCTCCCCTGTCTGTGAGAACCCCAAACGAGACCGGTGAGGGTCTGTGGGTGGTTGGGGAAGAGCAGCTGGAAACTGCTCATGGGAAAGGAGCTGGGGGTGCTGATTGATGGAGCTGAACATGAGCAGCTTTTGCCCAGGCAGCCAGGAAGCCACCAGGATCCTGGCCTGTATCAGCACCAGTGTGGCAGCAGGGCCAGGGCAGGGACTGTGCCCTTGCACTGGGCACTGGTGAGACTTGTTTCAGAGAAAACTCCAGGCACAAACTTGCCAACAGTTTCAAGTTGACATGCAGGTGTTCTTTATTGCAGCGCCGGGAGACACGGGGGATAGCTCCTCCTAACCTGTATCAACGTATTGCTACTCAGGCCATCCTTACATAGTCATTGGGCATACATACATATTCATGAGGCTACGTATGGATTACATCATTTTCCGGACAGTTTTCCACATGCATACAAAGATGTGATGGTGGTCTCTGAGGGTTGTTTACTTCTCTCAACAATGTTCAGAGTTTTGGCAGCCTTTGAAGCACCAGCTTTATTAACATTACAGACGTAGCAATTATCTTGTTCTTCTACTTATCAGTTAGTTTAACTGCTCCCACCCTGGACAGCTGCTAGTCTCAATACTACCCAGTAGGTGTTTACACCTGCGTAATGGCTTCATTAACACCACAAACATAGCCATCATCCTGTCCTTTCATTTATCAGTTAGTTTAACTGTGCTCACCCCGCTAGTCCCAGATACTCCTCATCCCCAGGTCCGATTTTTCTATTCTGCTTTTCTTACACCTATTGTGCTAAGTGCTAAGAACCTAAAACGAGGTCAATTCCCTCCAAGCACCGCAGTTATTTTCCATTACACACTCATCAAACCGTACATTACTTAGAACCGATCACACTGTGGGTTCGTGTCTCCTTGTCTCAGGCTCCGGGCCCGGTCACCCCCGGTACCACGGACACAAGGCGCACACAGCCGCCTCCCGAACCTCCTCTCCGCTCGCTTCCTGCCACGCCCTCCACACCCGGAAGTTCCCTTGCGGCCACATGACCCCAAACAGTTTCCTCACGCCGGAAGTCCGCCAAGGGACAGTAGCCTGTCTTGCCTAGAGGCGCGGCACTCTATGGTGGTTACAGTTCTTATAGGCTGCAGCCCCTGTGTCTGTGGTGCACGTGGCTAGAGCGGCTCTTCTCGCGGAGCACTGTGGGGCGGCCATTGCGGCTCTGGGGGAGCTGGTTTACCGTCGCTGAGGCAACACCAAGCGGGCAGGGGAG
>NDXB01004960.1:3499-15727 GCA_002631895.1 Agapornis roseicollis
AAAAAAAAAAAAAAAAAAAAGTGTGATAAAATGCAGTATGCATTAACAAGTGACTGATATCAAAAGCTGTCAGCTTCAGGCAGACTTCTGAGCTACGGGTACTTTAGAAAGGATGGGCAGGGAAGACAAGGAGGGGGTGTTGCCCTCTACATCAGTGATCAGCTGGAGTAGACTGGGCTCCATCTGAGGATGGATGAGGAACTGACTGAGAGTTTATGGGCCAGGATTAAAGGGAGGACAAAGACAGGTGACATTATAATGGAGATCTGCTACAGGCCACCTGACCAGGAAGGCTGAATGGATCATGTTAGGGAAGCTAAAGTTTTGATGGAATTAAATCTGGCCAGGGACATCAAGGACAACAAGAAAAGCTTCTTGCCAGGTCCTGCACCTGGGTCAGGGCAATCCCAAACACAAATACAGGCTGGATAGGGAGTGGATTGAGAGCAGCCTTGAGGAGCAGGACTTAGGGGTGTTGGTTGATGAGAAGCCTGGCTGTGTGTGCTTTGTAGCCCAGAAAACCAACTGTATCCTGGTTTGCATCTAAAGGAGTGTGTCCGACAGGTTGAGGGAGGTGATTCTCCCCTCTACTCTGCTCTCTTGAGACCCCACCTACAGTACTCCATTCAGCTCTGGGGCCTCCAACACAAGAAGGACCTGAAACTGTTGGAGCAGGTCTGGAGGAGAGCCATTAATATAATCAGAGGGCTGGAGCACCTCTGCTATGGAGACAGGCTGAGACAATTGGGTTTGTTCAGCCTGAAGAAGAGAAGGCTCTGGGAAGACGTTATAGCAGCCTTCCAGGTTCAGGGGACCCTGCAAGAAGTCAATAGAGGAGTTTTTTATAAGAGTATGTAAGGACAGGACATGGGGGAATGGCTTTAGGCTGAAAGGAGATAGATTACAAGGAAGAAGCTCTTCACTGTGAGGGTGGTGATGCACTGGAAGAGGTATCTGTGAGAAGCTGTGGCTTGCCCATCCCTGTAAGTGTTCAAGGCCAGGTTGGACAGAGCTTTGAGCAGCCTGGTCTGGTAGATGTCCCTGCCTATGGCAGGATGTTTGAACTAGATGATCTTTAAGGTCCCTTTCAACCCAGACCTTTCTGTGATTCTGTGAAATTATTTGTTTGTGCAGTGGTACACTCTTAAGTTAGAGGAATAGGCTTCTGAAGTAGTGTTATACTAAACATTACTGACTCATAGGTCTTTGTGAAATACTTGTGTTGTGAGATTTTTTCCTCAGTGACATTAATCTCTTCTTAAGCATGTGAAACTTCTGTGAAGTTGGAGCAATTTTATTTAATTTTTTAGAATAAAGTTGTGTATGAGGAGGGAACCGGGAGGCTGTGGATGCTTTATTGGTCACAATATTAACGTGTATTTAGCTTCAATAAGAAAAGCTCTTAAGCAATGCTGAATTTTGAGCAGAATAATCCTTGCAGTTGTCAGTGGAACTATTTTCCTGCTTGATGTCCAGTACACTTTGAGTGGTGTTTGTGAAGGGTTGTTCAATACCCAATTCCACACAGTTTTATAGACTTCCTTGACACATAATCTGTAATTGGGTATTAAAAATAGAATTTGTGATATGTAGTAAGCTGGTAAGCTTAGGCAAAGTACTAATTTGTCTTAAGGACTGATCAAACTACCATGAAAGCTGATGTTAGAAGTTGGAAGATGGGAAAATTTTCTGTTGACTTCCTAAATGAAGTCAAATGTAAGGGTAAGTGTTTGAACTTTGAGCATTAGACAAAAGCCAGGAAAAAAAAACAAACAAACAAACAAAAAACCAAACAAACAAAAAAAAAACCAACCAAACAAAAAAAAACAACCAAAAAAACAACAAACCCCAAACCCGCTGTAAATATGCATCACTGCTGTGTGGGGTTTTTTGGGTTTTTTTTTTTTGAGAAATAGGGAAGTGAGACCAGTGATTTTCTGCATGGTGTTGGGATGATAAACGTTAAGAGGTTCTGTCTCAAAAGCAAACTTAATCTGGGTCATTTCTTCAATTCCTTGTAATGGAGTTTGCCTGTGTGTTCAAAAATAGACTTCTCAGCTTGTTGATTCATTGTGGCTTGAACAGCAAGGCAAAATATTGAGCAGGTACAGAAGTCGCAGGTTAGAAGTTGATTCAGTCCCTGACAAGAGCCTCCCTAGAATGTATATCAAGCATCCATTCTTCTGTGCCCAATTGACACCCGTGCCAGGATCTCTTGCTCTGCTTTCCTTCATGTGTGGCAATCCAGTCCTTGTCTTGCTTAAGTAAAGTCTCGTTTATCCAAGGTGGGGCTATGTTGTGCAGCTTGGGCTGTCTGGCCTTATGTTAGAAGCATTACTAATATAGTGCTTTTCTCTAAAGTGAAGGACAGACATAATTTTGAATATTTATGCTGCTTTTTGATATCAAAAATATGACTATCACTGACCAGCCTTCCCACAGAAGTTGCTCTGCTGTTGGCTCAGGCCCTCACAAGAAGAACAAGTCGTGTCACAGTCTAGAAACAGACCTAGACAAATGGTTATGGAACATAGTTTGAGCACCTCATTGCTTATTATGAAGTAGTTGGTTTTACTTCCTGAAGAGCTCAGATCTTACCTGGTTGAGTGCTGTGAATGTACTGATATGTACAAAATCTGCTCTAGTCTGATGTTGAATAATGAAGATCTTGCTATAGAATGAAGTAAATGTTTTTAATTGCCTATGTCAAACAGAATTCAAAGAACTGACCTATATCACAGTAACTTGTACAAAAGCCATCAATATGATTGAAATCTCTAAATATTCTTAAGATATTGACTAATAAGACTAATTTCCTTAAAAATCCCTCTTGAATATTCATTTTGAAACTGAAGAGAAAGATTCACTTTACTTGTTCCTGAGATTCTGAATTTAAGGCTACTTTAATAATAACAATAATTAAAAAAGAACAAAACAACCTCAAAATCATATCCACCAAAACCCCCTGTTAATCTTTAATTTTAATAGAATATTTCAGATAAACAGGATACATAGAGATATTTGCCAACATTACTGTTCATGAAACTTGCAAAAATAACTTTGGCTGTAAAGAAAAATGTTTTCAAGAAAAAAATTGTGTAAACTCAACCAATTCTGAGAAGGCTCAAACGGTAGAACTGAGTGTTCCTCAGGCAGTGACCATAAACTTTGGCAGCATTCAGTGTAGTATTGCTTCCAAATAAAACCAGTTCATGTTGGCAGTAGTGTCTGCTGAAATGGTTGCACCATCAAGGGAGTTTTACTTGTGCTGTGATGATGGTGTTAAAGCCACTGTGCATCACTCTGCTGCTGTGCAGCTTGTTGGAGGAAAATTAAATTAAAGATATTATAGTCATTTTACTGAGAAACTGCACAGAAGATATGAGAATGATAGAGCTATTGTGCTGATGAAGGGCTATGGTAGAAGGCATCAGGTAGAATTTATGTTAGAGCAACTGTCAGTGAAAATGTTAATCAAGATCCTTCATGCCCTTTTTTTATTTTGATCTCTGTTAGAATCCTATGAATGTGGCAATAGGCATATTCCGATTAGTGACTACCCCCAACTGAAAAGTCTGTAGAATTGAGCCATCAGATTTAGCTACTCTTAATGATTGGCTTTCTCCCTAATGTAATCAAGTATTTGTTCAAGGACCTAATATTTTCAGAGCTTCTGAGATTTGAAAGGCTGTGGAGTGGTAAATAATTTCACATGTCTGAATGACCAGAGAGCAATTTAAAAAGGCTTTGTCCAAAAAAAACCTTGTCACATACATAAGAGTATTTATATACATATATAACACATGCATATTGATATGATACTAATACTTAGGTATCTGGGGGGAAAAAACCCACAGTCTCCTCTCAGCAGTTAGTCGCTATTGTGACAGTACATAAAGGTTACCCCCAGCTCTGGATTTACTGTTGATATAAAGTTAACACTTAAGCATCATAAAACATTATATACTCTTCAGAATTCAGGGTGGATTTACAGAGTCTGCAGTTTGCCTCTACCTCTTAGTTTCTCTTGTTTCAGAGGTGTAATACTGATTTTTGAAGTTTTTTATTGTAGTTTCTGACATGTTGAGCATTGGACAATAAATGACATTGCATGTTGTGAGAGAAGAGTCTCACTAACACTCTGGAGTGTTTATGCTGATTGGACTCTGACAATGATTGTAATTGCAGTGGGAATGATAGTCCCTGTGCTCTGCTGACCCCTTGCTAAGGCTTCTATAAAATGTGGGGCATATAGGATTAGGATTTTTTTCTCCTATATTTATTTATTTTAGCATTTATGAAGCTGTTGCAGTCAGCTTATTTTTGAACACTTGAGAATGTCAATCCACTTCTATGCTATCCTTCAGAAATTAACATCGTGAAGAAAATATTAGTTGTTCAAAATGTCATGGTGTGAATACACAGTCAGTTGAATGGTGCAAGCATACTTGGTTCTTCCTGCTCTCTGGAGCTCCTTATCTAACAGTCTGGGTGTTGCACTGCAAGCCAAGCTACAGCATGCTCATGGAAATCGTGCTGCTGACTCCAGTGGGAATAAAATGAATGTTTCTAGCTCTACATGGCAAAGCTTTTGCTTTTACTGCAGCTCATGTTTGAATGAGCTTCTAACGTTTCTGATTATCAGCACAGCATTAGAGCAGAAGGTTGATTATGGTCTGATTACCATAAGCCACACAATGTATATGCTCTTTTTTTTCTTTGAGGTCTCCCCATCTTTTAGAGGAAACAAATGGAATATAATCCATTACCACCTACATTTTTTTTATGTCATTATTCAGTTTAAATTAGTTTTTCTATATTAATTTTCACATTAGCTGTGTCTTTGATGTAATAATTGAATCTGTTTCAGAGTGAAAGAAAAAAATCACTGAATGCATTTGAGATTTAAAAAGAGGCTATTTGTAGAATTGCATTATTGAATAAAACTGGATGATTTCTGGTACTGGGTTTGGCTCTTTTACATACTATTATATGTGAAGATAGCTGCCTAAGAGGTAACAATATCTAAAAGATTTTATAGTTTAAAGGGATGACACTGTGGCATATGCCCTTGTTGAAGGACAGATCTGTTCTAGCAGTAATACTGATTTTACTGGAGTTCAATAACTTATCTCTTGTTAGCTGAATGCAGTTCATGTTAGTTAATGACCTACAATCAACCTGTACATAACTCTTAAGTGCCTGATTAGCAGAACGTTTAAACATAAGAGAACATGGCATTAAGTATGTTCTGCAGTGGGGCACAGGTGGTCCATAGATTTTTGGATGAAGTTGACTCTGAGAATTTCTAAGCAGATGAGGAGATGCTCTTGGTGAGCATCATAATCTGTGCTTGTGTAAATCATTATCTATCTGGAGGGAAGGGGGGAGGGGGAGCGAATTAGTGTAGTTCATGCCTCAGGTAATTATAAAATAATGTGTTCAACTTAGATTTTGCAAGCTGTTACAAGCCATCAACTGGTAACATCGAGGTGCCAAAAGCCACCAGTTCATAATAAGTTCATGTTATTTTCTAATTCTAGTTTTCTGTTATAAAATAACTCAGTTTCAGACTTTCTTAGGCCAGTGTGCCAGCTCTTTGATTTGTATGTAGGTGAAAATGTATAAAAGAAAATCGACATCTGAGAAGGCAGAGGAAAAAAAAAGAAAAAAAAAAGTGAGTAATTTTCTTTCTCTAGACACAGGCGCTTATATACTAACCTGCTGGGCTAAATAAAATGTCATTGGGCTGCAGATTTGTACATAGTAGTAATCATTGTAATATTATTCTAAAGAAGATGTGTTTAGCCTTATCTCATGAGTTTGTTATTAATAGGACAACGTTATTTAGGGTTGTCAGGAAAATCAGTATTGAAATGTGGTTGCCCTGGTCATTAATATCATCATTAGAAGTAGATGCTGTTTGGTAGTGTAAGGAGATCCATGACAAACGAAACCTTCTGATTGGCAGAGAATACTGTCGAGTGTACAGTGTATCTCTCCTGAAAGGCTGTGCAATGGGGAAATGATAAAAAGAAAACAAACCCAAAATGCTTTGGGTAACTGCATGTGGTATCTGAGGATACAGAAGTGGGGAAACGGGAAATGAAGACATTTTGGCAGTGACACTGTGACATTGATTTTCATAAATTTTCAGTTGTAGATAATGAAATGTTTTATTTTGCACACCAGGAGTGCTGCTCTGTGTGCTCTGACAGCTCATTAGATACTTATTGTGGTAGGGAAGAGTGCTGAAAGCTCAGGATTCAGCAAGGGAAGTATTTGGTACTGTGCCTGATACAATGTAGATTCTGGTGCTTGCTTCAAAGTTTTAGAGTAGCATCAATTTACTGTCTCTCTGGACTGTCTTGTCTGGTGGTAGACATGCTAACTAATGCAAATTTTAACTGTGTGACAGATAGCTGGAACCAGAAATATCTCCCAGGTCTCCATTCTGCCACTTGAAAGTTTAAGGTGTAAAAATTTATGGCTGACTTGGCCAACTTGTGCCATCATGGGGCATTCAATTATGGATCTATGAGGCCAGCTTGATATTTTTCATTTTATAAACTTCCATGCAGTTATTCATTTCAGGACAGATTCAGAGTGTACTGTTCTGGAAATTGTGTGCCCCATCTCTCTTAAACACTATTGAACTGCTGCTGAGAAGCCTCAAGGGGAATAAAAAAAAATAACCGAGCTGAAATAGCTCACTGAGAGACTGTGTTACATGCTGCTACCTGTTCACGGGGATAATGAGGACTTTGGGTAATGCCTGCTTATCTAATGACTGTTATTTTCTGTGTGGTCATCGAAAGAACTGCTAGTTTTTGTGTTACAGTAGTTCCATGTTTTCTGCATATATTGAAGACACTTGAATTTGTGATGATTTGTTGGGAACTTCAACATCACAGTATTTTTTATCTTCTACTCTGTAAGCAGTGCAGAGGCTGCTTGGCTTTACTCTGCTGCTTGCCCAGGGTTTTAAAATCCAGATGTGCTTGGTTGTACAATAGAGGAGGGGACTTAGCATTGACAGAAGCTTAGCCCAGGGAATGGTTGGAGTTGTGGCCACTGAGGTCAGCAGGACTTCATGCCGGTACATGGTTTTTCAAGTCTAAATAAGTGAAAACTGTTGGTAGGTTGAAATATCATGGTCTGCTTGAACTGTGCATGGCTTTCTTAGGATCCTCTCTTTACTTAATATGTAGTGTACTATAGAAACACATTTTTTTTTTTTCCTGCTTGTGCCGCTGGTTTTGCTTTTATAAATAATCATCAACTTAGAGCATATTTGAACACAGGGAAAGGAGCAGCTGAAACAGTGTCAGGTTTGCTTTGGCTCATCAAGAAAGACAAAATCTGTGGGGGGACCCCAAGCTTGTCTGTGTGGAAATGATTGCTTACCTACTGGAGCTGCTGTCTGAGGACTTATGTTAAGCCACTGCTGCTGTATTCATGAGATCTGTTCCAGGCAAAGGGTGAGGAGACAGTGTCAGACCACTTGGTCAGTATCTGGCAGGCAGATATGTGACCCAAGCGGGAGAAGCTGTAGCTACTCTTTGTCATGGCTCAAGGAGAGCTTTTCCCACTCACTATGTGGAACTGAGAGTTACTGGACTGGAATTTTAATAGAAGCAGTATCTTTTGAAATAGTTAGAAGGTGTGTTGAGTGAAGATGCCAGCCAATCTGCAGATTCATGGTGTCTTCAAAGATTTACCTGAAGTTCCATTTATTCAGTGTCATATCTATAAATATTTGTCAGTATTTTGCAGGCAGGGCATGCAGTTAGGAAGCCTAGCCTAGGTTGGGAATTCCCAGACATAGCCAGCCTAGTTGCCACTCTTGAGGTTCAGCCTTTTGTTTTACAGTGGAAGGGACAGTAGCTCATGGCTCTTTGCCACATCTGTCAAATTTTTTTTGGAGGAAATGGCAATCCCCAGCATGCTTTCTCCCCATGGAAGGGGTAGTGGAAGGGGCAATGGAGGGGGCTGCAGTGCTGTACTTGGCCATGTACAGGTGCTGGGGAGGTCATTCCAGGGTCCTGTTTTTCTTACATATCACTTAATGGAATTTGTGTGTTGATACTTGTAGATACCTGAGCAACCTCGAAGGGGTTGGTGGTGAGGGCTGTAACCTCTTTAGGGCATATTCTTTTTCTAGCTCAAGCTTTATGTTTATTTTCTTTAATGGTTATGGTATCAAGTAATATTAGTGTTAGGTAGCATTAGATAGATGTAGCCTATATTTCTCTAAATCTGTCTCTAATACTGTCTAAAACTGTATGCTTGGCAATCTAGGAGTCATGAGTACAGGATGCAAATGTGAAACATTCAGAATGTTTACAGAGCCTGCTAAGGTATGATTCATAGTGAAATCATTTTATGTTGTGAAATCATAGCTAAGTATTAGCAGAGTTCATATGACTACCAGAACTTGATAATGCATGAAAACTGTGACAAAAAAGTCTGAGAAGTCTCATGTACCGCTGTAAGAAATAAAATGAAAAAACACTTTGGTAAACATGTTTTAAAAATTTGATCATCAAAGTAAATTGATGGAAACTATATGTTCTTGTTTGGGGAAGCACATAAGTATATGATGAATGTTAGAAGTTTGATTAAGACCTCCTCAGTTTGATAGCAGTTTAAAGTTTTCCTCGAACAGAGCTTGTTCTTTCAGAATGATGTGTTCAGGCATCCCCCCCAAGGTCATAGCACCCAGCTGAATCGTAGCGGCTTTTCATTTCATACTGTGTGCATTCATTAAGGTAGGATTTTTGGTTGTGTTAAGAGTTTTAATAAATGGCTTTCTAGTGTACACATCCATTTGTTTTCATGCAGATCAAAGGATTGTGCATTAGAAAATTTTCATTTTGGTGAATTAGAAAGTACCGATTTCTTAATTCTTTAATGGAAGTATGCTCTTCCTAGAGAGAGAGAAACCTTCCTAACAAAAAAAAAAAAAAGCCTCTGCTAGATAGAATGTACAAAAGTAAACAAATGAGACCTATTAGAAGTAGTTGATAATTGTTGCATGAACATTCTCTGTTAAAAATATCTACGTTTATTACTTCCTTCCAGAAGAAGAAAGCTGAGGGGAAAAATGAAGTACAGAAAATTTTTCCAAAGCTTTTGTTTTTCTCTGAAAGCAAAGCACTTGCTATTCTTCCCCTTAAATAGGTTTCCGTTTAGTCACAATGTAACTTACAGCAGCATAGGTAAATAGCTAATGGCAGAGAAAGGCAGTATAAACCAGTTACTGGGGAAGCCATCTATGGCAGCTCATTCTCTATTCCTACAAAGTTAATGGGCTTAACTTCAGTCATGGCTTAATTAATATGCAGATTATTTCCACTAGTAAAGATGATGGGCATTCTGGACAAAGTCATGTTATTTAATTTTTCCATGTTCCTACTTATTCCATGCCACCTTGCGTTCTTTAAAAAATGCAATATGTACATAATACATTAATGTATAAATAAAAGTAAATATGTATCGGTTTACAGCAGTAAAATTTCTTACCTTACTTTGCTTGGACTGACGCTTTGCAATGCTTTATAGTGAATGTACAAGGAGAGCATGGTGCTGCTTTCTTCGGCAAGATGATTTGGCTACAGTGGAGATTTGTTTTGCATCATTTGAAAGTGATGTGGGCTGATTATTTCAATGGGTAATTTCCCAAATGGTGAAATAATGTTAGTACTGCTCCCAAATGGCAACATACTGTCCATAATTTCCCAAAAAAGGAGAAGTGACAGATTTGTTTTTGAGGAAAAAGGAAAAAGCCAAGACAAAGCTGAGAAATAAAAATATTTGCTCTTTGCCCCAAATCCTGAAATTGGAAGCTGATTAGAAGCTTCTCTTACTTTGTAAAAGAAAGACTGACTTGAACCAACTGTCTTTATCTTCTGTGTTGTTCTTCCTGGTGTTACCATTCCTGCTAATCTTTCCTGTCAGTGCTTTCCCAGCTCTCTTAAATCATGTGTTTTTTTTTCCAGGCTTGCTTGAAACTGAGAGGTAGAATAATACCCTTCTCCCTGAGGTATACTGCTGACTGTTTGCTTCTGCTGAAGGCTAGAGGTTAGAGATGGAGCCTGCTTAATGTATTTATTTGAAGTTTTTCTTTGAGATGATTAGTGCTCAAGTTTACTGAAAGTATGAATCCCCAAACTTCCTTTAAAGTATAAGCCAGCAACTGGGGATAAGTAGTGGTTAACTACTCAAAGCTATTTTTGTTCTGTAGTTGGTGAAAATCTGAAAGACTTGATGTTTATGACATGAATTTCCACTTTCTTTTGCGGGTAAGCTTTCGTTACAAGCAGCAGATTATGAGAACATACATTTTGAAAAGTGGCAAAATGGTTCAAAATGATTCTTAAAGTGTTTCTTTTTTAGAAATGAACTGTCCTTATGTGCTTATCAAGTCTTTTGCAAGTTGAGACGGATGCTTAATTCTTTCTCTGCAAAAAAGCTAAGCAAGCTTTTATTCAGATGAAAAGATTGCTGTTGAAATCTATTTAAAGATAAGTTGCAGAAGTTAGTCTGACACACCAGCTAATTTTTGTGGGAGTGTTTGCTGCTCTCAGTGTGCTACAGAGACACACATGTACTAATAGGAGAAAAAGGTGGTAAAGGAAATGAGAATATAAACTGGCATGTCATCATATTACTTAAAGCAGAAAAATAGAAGTCCCAATTTCCATATTGTCATCCGTTCTTCATTTTTTTTTTTTTTAAATAAAACCAGAAAAAAATCAAACAACCCAGAATTTCAGCAAAATAATCCAGTGACAGAGACAGTAGGTTGGAAAGTTAACAGTGAAGTAAATGACCCCTTTTCCACATTATGCTCTTCTGTGCTTGATACCCTATTTGCTTTACAGATGGACAAAGGATTTGATACATTGGCAAATGAGTCTTGAATTCCTGAGTTAGTTGCAAAATCTGTATAGTGTGACTTGGCCTAAAGATGTTCTGACAAGTTGGACTTAGTGGTGTGAATTGTTTTTGTGATAGGTCCACTAAGTTCAGCATCTTTGCATTATTTATGGCCATCTGCTTGATGTGTTGAAGGCTCTGGCTCAATCAGAAAGTAGTAAGGGCTTTCAGGAACAGTGCAGACAGACATGTATGCTGGCTGCTGCAGAATAAATAAGAAAGTAAATAAAGACGGTGTCTTCCTGCAAGTTTCTGTTACTGTGTTACTTATGAAATAAAGTGGACATGTAATGAAAAGATCCCAAGCCAAAATCTATGATGACATTTTCCATACACTGCAAAAAGGGAGTATTAATTTTCAAAATATTCAAAAGTCTACATTTTGGTTTTGTAGGATGGAGTTATTTATCAATCTAATTTGTGTGTGTGTTTGTGTTAGGATGTGATATTTTAAACAAGGTGTTTAGAAAGACCAGCCAAGAATGATGTAAACCACAACAATACTGTAATCCTGTGGCCACAGGCAAGTCCTTCAGTCCTCTTTCAGTCTCTAACAGCAGCACTGGGAAAACAACATTCCTCTTCTGCATGATCTGGTTTGGAGATAAATTATGTTCACAAATGAGTCATTTCACTGTGGAAATATGGGATGAATGAGGTAAATTTCAGTGACTCCTTTTTGTTTGTGGGTGGGGAAGGGAAAAGAACATCCCTAATATTTTTAGAGAACTATAAGTTCTAAACAAGAGTGAGTAGCTCCAGCATTTTTCTGTGTGCATAATGATATGGTGAGATTGAAGCAAAACAATCTTTGACCTTTGCTGCTTTTCATAACAAGGTTTGGAAAATGAAAAGATGACCAAGGTTTCGCAATCCTGAAGTCAGCAGTGGTATATTGTCAAGCAGAGCTCATTTGTGCATTCATTTATTTGTGCTAAATAAAGCCAAATGAGTAGGTGCGAAATGTAGGATGTTAATCAACTAAGAGATGCGAGTTCTTAGGTAAGTGGATGATGGCAATATTGATTTGGAAGGAAAATGTTGAGCAGTAGACTTGTAAGCTTCTTATTGTGCTCTTGTGAAAAACCTTCACCTCTCCATAGAGGTGCCCAGTGTCAAGAGCCGTTCTTGAGAGCCATGGCTCAAAGGAGATGCAAAAACTAAGGTCCATGTTCAGTCAGGAAAAAATACTCACTGAAAACTGTGTTCTTAGTGGAAATACATGGATCAGTATAGGTTTTTTTTTTTTTTTAATTTTCTTTTTTGTTGATTTTGACTTTTTTATTG
>NDXB01004960.1:41559-53895 GCA_002631895.1 Agapornis roseicollis
AAAAAAAAAAAAAAAAAAATCAATCAAAGAAGAAAATGTTGCTTCTGGAGTCTTAAAGTGGAATGTAGCTCTGTGACTGATCATGCAAATTGTTCTTTTAATGAAGATGTTTTGAATGCCAATTGTAAGAGCAGGAAATATAGAGCAGAAACATATATCTACCTGATCATGTTGATTTGTGAACTGTCTGCTTTTACAAAGACCTGGGATGGCTGCGCAGATGGCTTGGGTTCATATTTTAGGCCACTGAAGGTGTTTTCTTGGCAGGAATGAGATGGCCAGAAATCATACCTGTCATTTTACTCCCACAAGGCTTTTCACATCACACACCACCTGCCTGACTGCATGGATGTGACTGTTCAGTTCATTCTGACTAGGCAAAGAGCAAATCAGAGAAGAAAGTAGGAAAGAGATACCTAGCAGTGATGTATTTGAAAAATGACTGCCATCAATTGGAGTGTTTCTGGTACTGGGAATGTAGATTCCCTGAGAGCAGCTGAAGGTGATCCTGGCTGCTACCAATAAGTAGTTCTGCCATTACCAGCTGCCTTTAAATTTTGCCCTAATTCTTCTCCTCAGATACACTCCTTTGGTGTGTAATATTTAACTGGTAGGGTAGACCCACACTGGCTGAAATATCAAATTGCTTGAAATACCAATGCAGAAAGCTTAAAAGAATAGAAAAGGGAGGAAAAAAAGCTAATTTGTTTGTTTTGGCACTCTCAAGTATTCACTGCTATGTTGCTGTGACTGATAGGTTTTGTCCTGGGACATGGGTTGGTCCCCTTGTTTCAGTGGCAGAGAAGGGAGAGATGTACACTGCAGAGCTGTGTGAACTGTCGGTTTGGTGAGGTGCTGGTAGCAGGGGTTTACTGGAAGAGAAATTTTCAAGTCTTTGGACTACAAATAATGACATTAGTTTCAATTAGTACTTTGTGCATAACAGTATGTACTGTGTCTAGGGGTGATGCAGGAGAGGTGGAGCTGTGTGTACCTAGTAGTGACGACTTTGCACTTGGAAAGCTTTAAGCTCCAATGTTCTACCACTTTCTGTCCATTCAAGGAGCTGCGTTTTGGGAGTTTAGCTCTCTAAGGAACCAAGTATAAAAGCCTGTAGCTGTGTTGCTTAATCCTGGGCCCTTACAGAGGTAAGGTGTCCTTGCTTACTGCATAGCCTGCTGTTGCACTCCAGACTCTATTGACTTTACAGCCAATTGTCTTCTCATGCTACAGACACTTCTTCATCTCCAAGTTTATACATAGTGATCTCTTCCACATGTTGGAATACCTGGCTCTGTTCTCTACAGTGGTAGGAATGGAAGATGACTGTAACTCCAATTTCTTTTCATCAGCCTTTTGAAAGAGTCTTTCGTTTACTGCTTATTGTGTCCCCACATAACTTGTCAGATGTCTTAAGTTTGTATAAGAATACTGCAGTGTAAGACAGCGGAAGTAATTATAAGATGGTGACAGTAGAAATAGTTTCTGTAGATTGTGCTTAAGAACTTGCAGACCTACAATATTCAGGTACCTTTGATTCTTGATTGAGGCATGCCAAGCCCATCAAAGTAGCCTTCTGCTGCTTTATTCTGCATGAATTTATTTATTTACTAGTAAAGTGAATACTGAAATCTCACGTGGAAGAACTGTAAGGGGAACAGTGTTTTTTACTCAGCTTTCAGCTCAACATCTTACTCAGAAGGACAATTTAGCTTTTGTTGTTTATTATGTCTCCTGTTACTCTGAATCATGATGTGTTTCTTTTTATATTGTACTTGCTGACTGTTTTCTGACTAATGTATCTTGATATTTGCTACTTGAAGTGCCATACAGAGAAGCTGTCATCACCAGCTGTGTAGAAGACAACTGAGAAAACCATCAATAAGTACTTAGAAGCAAATGAAAATGTCTCTGCTGCCTCACTGAATTTGACTTTTAGTACTGTTTTTTGCCATTTTTCTTCCTTGGCTCAACATGCTTAAATGCTCGGAGAGAAACAATTTGATGGCTGCTTCTTGCATGATCTCCAGGTGCACAGGCCTATGCCCAGTTTCCTGTGATGCAGAAATAAGTCTGTTGATAACATTTCTGTTGCCTTTCTGAAGCTTGTAATCTTCAGGGTCTACAAAGATTTAAGTCGTATGAGGATAGGTTACTTCTGTGTGTCTGATCATTCAGCATGTATCAAGAATAATTCACTGTTCTGTTAAGAAGGAAGAATAGGAAGTAAGCTATTACCACACAGAATTTCACTGCAATTTTCTTTTGCAGACACTTAAATTCTGAGTAGAGAGGTTGTCAATTAGTGTGCAGACTTTTTTAATTGGCTGTAATAAAAAGCTAATTGGTGTTTTGCTTAAAGAGCGAATTAAGAAAGTGTTGCTATAGAAACTTCGCATGTTTATAGTGCTGTTCTGCATAACAGTGAATATAATAGTCTAATGACCTTTCTGAGCGAGCTGTATAGTCAAGGAAAAAGTGTGAAATTTAGACTTGAAGTGATCATTAAGGAGTTTGTGACTTCGCCCATGTTATTGCCTGAAAGTGTGTGTGGCATTGTCTTGTTGAATGTTTCTCTTGATTCATGTCAAACCGTATAATAAATGCTGGTGTCAGGAGACCTGAACATCTGTAAAATCCAAGTGCTCCAATTTCAAAAGTGTAAACGAATCTGTAATCTGTCAAGCATAAAATGTACTACTGGCAAAATTTCATTTTCATAATCTGAGAAAGTGTGATGATGGATCGTAAGTGACAACATCTAATCTGTTAGCTGTTGTATTCCTCCCTCCTCTCCCTGCCTTCTCTACCCATTGCATTGTGAGCCTCATGTAGAATGCAGGAATTATAATTCTAAGTCAAATGGGATTTCTGCTCTAATTTGCCATGTTCTCTCCCATCAAAAATATTTATCTTTCAAATACAAACTTCACTGAGTAGAGAATAATTTCAACAGGATTTGTGACCAGGATTTTTTTCCTTGAGTTAATGCTTGCCTGCCTAAATTACTTCAGTGTCATTACCTGTACTTTTGCTAGTTGCTTAGAAGATAAAGATACAGGGGGCATGGACATGAAGTTTATTATGAACATAGTCAACCCTGCACAGGATGGTTGTCAGTTATGAAGTAGGTGTGTCTACATGGTAAAGGGGAAAACTGAAACAAAACCTTTAGTTCTTAGTCCTGAATCTCATTTCTCTGTAAATGGAAAAATCATATTGTCCCCTCTTTAACTGCATAAGTAGAAGATGCAGGGCTGCAAGATTCTGCAGGTATGAGTGATAGTCACAGCAAAACCTGAAAACGTTCTCCATGTTTTAAATAATGCTGTGACTGTCTAAATGCAAAAGACTGGACAAAACTATAACTTGATGACAGTTCACTGTGTTCTTTTTTCTCTGGTTTTCAATTAGAATTTTAAAAAAAAATATTCTGCCTTAAATTTGCCCTTGCAGTTCTTCAACCTCGTATAACACAAAAAACTTTGATTAGTTTATGTTTAGTTTGATTAGATTTGACTTTTTTCCCCTGCTCAGGAGAAATCTGAGATTCTTCTAAGTGGACAGCTTTGGGCGAATCGCTCAGAATTCTCTGGAATTGTACAGTTGGCTTCTTTCTGTGCTTCCGAATCATGACTCAGTAGTATCATTAGTAGCAGCTTTTTTCCTTTGTTACACATATGTATAAGCCTTATTAGTGTTCATGCCCTTTTGAAAAGCTTTCCTCACATACGCCATCTCTACTACTAATGTCCAAACCTGAAGTCCTATGAGTTGCATGGCATGTGGCTATCTCTAGAGCTTAATAGAAAGCTGGATTTGATCTCATAGTTCATCTTTTGAGCAGTATAACTGTAAGACAGATAAAATGTTGTAACATGAAGCTTTTATCTGAGACCTGTGAACAAATAAGTCTTTTTCTGATCCAGGGAAAGAACTGATTTTTTTTTTTCTTCCTTTTATCCCCCCTCCGTATTATCTTGCTCACTAAAATCGTAACTGAAATGTGTGCTAATGTGGGCTTCTATGATTTAAATGTGGTGTTTTGCAGAAATGTAGAATGCTGTTGCGTTTATGACTCAAAATGTGCTTTTTGGAACTGAGTTAAGTCCATCCTTACTTCATTGTAAATTTTTGAGGCTTTGCTGCAGTCCATTGTCATCTGTCTTTGATAAAATGGGACCAGGACTTTGAAGGGCAAAGCGTGAATACTTTAGGGCTAGTATTTTTGTCCTAGTTTTACATGACTGTACAAGGCTCTGAGCATCCTGATGTAATGTTGATGTAATTCCTGCTTTAAATGGGCTGTTGAACCAGGTGATGACTTAGTGTTCTCCTAGCCCAAATTGCTTCATGTGTCTCTGACAGAGTTCAAATCTACAAAGATAAGGGGACTCTCTCTCTATTGTTCGTATGTTTTTATGAAATGTGACTCTGCAGGGTTACCTTGAAGGCAATTACAGTAACAGCTGAAGCATGAATAGTTAAAGTACCATCAGTTGTGTTTGGTTTTGTTTTATTATTTTTTTTTTAAGATGCTTTATCTCCTGATGATTAATTCAAACATCTTTTAAATTTTTCTTTCCAGCTTTTATTCTCCCCGTTATTGAAAGGATAATCTTGGTCAGATCTTTGAATGCTTACATAAGAAAAGATGCAAAAGTTCATCTCCCATCTGAAGCCTGTCCATCTTCCAGCTGCTCTTTCCCACCTTCTTAATCTGTACAAGGGGAAGCCAGTTTTTAAGTGGCTGCTAGAGCCATTATATTGGATCAGTAAAATTTATATGAGAGCCTAGTGCCTGAGAGATGGGAACTGTTCTCCTGCTATTTCAGTGATTTTTTTTTTTTATTATTATTTTTTTTTTAATTGGGATTACTGCTGTCTGAGGTCCTCTAAAATGAAGTGGGGCAGTGAAATAGCTTGGTGGGTTCCACACTGTGGGTGTCTTTGGAACACCTTGGAAAAGAAGCCGCAGTCACTTTATTTCTTTAAATGTGAAAAATACTTCCTAAGTACCTGCATATTTAAGAATATGTTCTACTTTGCTGCTGTGTTAGGAAAATGTCTTGTACTTAATATTTACAGGTTACATCATTGAAAATGGTTAGTTTTCTGTTTCAGTAACTGGTGTTATAAAATATGATGTGTTCCTCTTTTGCAGAGTATTAATGTTGAGGTCAGATTGAAAATATGCCTTCATGAAAAAGTCTCTACAAAACTGATCCCACCTTGGCTCTAAGGTAAATGAAAAAAATGTATCAAACACCTGTTCTACCATCAGAATTGTTCTGTTTGAAAGAAACTTGAGGATATGCTGTGCTCAGAACAAAGAAAGTATTGTATTTTAAGGAGTGAAGCTGCAAAACTTTGTTTTGCCAAAATATAAGCATGAATTTGGGGTAGGCTTCAGTAATAAAACAAAATGTCAGTCAGTGGCATGAATGCTTATGTGTCTTACAATACTGCCTTGGCAAGTGTCTGTTTTTGTCTAAAAGCAGAATATGCATATGAAGGAGAGATCACTATAATTGAATGGAAAACGTGAAATTATGAAGGCAGCAAAGTATAAATAATTAAAAATCAGGTTGCAGCTCTAGGTTCTGTATTTCATGAGCTCAGTTGCAAACAAAATTGCTAGAATGAGAATTCATATTTGTGTTAGTTTTAATTTTACTTTCATGGTACCATACTCCTGGTATAGAGAGTAAGGCAGTGAAAAAGACTAAGGGCTAATTAAATATCTTTAGGAAAGTAAGAGCCAAACCAGAGACAAATTTTCAGCACTCTATGGCTTTTTATGTGTATGCTTTGATTTCTCATGTATATGGAAGGTGTATCCTCTAACACTGCATAATTTAGTATGTCTCCTGCTGAATTGTTTAACTTTCTGTGTTATGTGGTAGCGTACAGCAAGCTTGTTTTATTTGTAAAATTATTGCCAAAAATAATTATTTTAATAACTTTATGGACAGTTAATTACTTGTGACTTTACTTAAGTATTCTCAATCTCCACTAAATGTCATGGCTATGCCTTATTTGACTGCTTAGTAAGTTTTGTTCATTCATTGAAATCAATCAAAATGTGTAATTTTCAGTGTTTGAAGCTTTTTTGGATCTATTTGCCCTGCTGTGTGTGTAGATTAATTGGTCAGTGAGATTGCTGTACTCAAAAAACATTACTTTCAAGTGAAACTTTTTTCATATTTAACCAATGGTATTAGTCATAATAGAAGCTATATGCTGCTTCATATCACTTGTATTAGGGGCTGTGATACTGGACTTGCCATAAAACCAAGCTCCAGACAGCCAGGCCTTCAGTGAGCCTGCCCAGCTGCCTATGCATTAGGACAGCAAGCCATAGCAGAATAAGAGTTTTGCTTTGTTTTATAATTTTGGTCTACTTAATGACACTCTGTCACAGGCTTGGTTGTATCCACTTTCAGGTGGGATTATAATCCTTCTCCTAGGGCTTAATGAGAATTGGAAGTTTTCTTTAAGGATTATGGAGTTATTTAAATAATTTGCTATTAATAATTTTCTGATTTGAACAGTATTTAAATACAGATGTTCCTATAGTAAGACTCCAGGTAAGTATATATTTAAACTTAATATTTGAGATATTTGGGAAATACCCTAAGACTCACAGGTAGTGAGAATGTCTTATTCTTTGCAAGTATTTAACTCATCTATATTTCTGTCATGGTACTGGTAAAGTGTAAATGAAATGAAGCTTTAGTAAAGTTACAGATGACAGGCTTGCAATGATGAAATTATGTGACTCTAAAATTTGCAAAAACAGTCTGATAGAATTTAGACAGTCACAATAAATAAAAAAGCAAAATTGCATTTCCCACTAGTTCGGAGAAGTAGCTCTGTCTGGCCAGGATAGCCATTTTCACGCTGTACTTCAAATATTTCCCATAAGCACAATGAACAGATACCTTGGCACAATAGATGGAAGGCTGTGCTTATGGAGAGGCTGCTGTTCATGAAGATGGGATCTCTCCCAGTGCCCTCTGGGCCATGAGGTCACAGCAGGATTCTTGTGCTTTGTCTGTGCTGTTCAGTAATACCAAAGAATTTCAACAATTCCCTTTAGTTTGGCATCAGAAGAGAATATTTTAAGAAACCTGTCAGTGTAGAGATTGATCAATATTGCATTTGCCTAAGTAGCAAATAGGTGTGACTGTGTGTTATACTGAAGTGATTATAAATGGGCCAGATAAAATCCCTTTTCTTGTGCTGTCTACTTTGGGTGCAAATTACAGAAATTTCATCTGAACATGAGAGGAGGATCTTCAATTTTGACCTGTGTGGATGCAACCAGAAGAAAATTTTATGAAACATGAGTCTGTAAAAATGGTTTTGTTCTCTGAGGAGCAAACAGTAGAAGTTCGGATATTTCCTTCCATGCTGTAGAATTGTCTCTGTCATCTAGTTTTTTGACATCAAGAGTTGTTTCTGTGTTTTACATATGCTTTGCTAAATTTCATTCATTTTCATGTCTTGTTTCATGAAGTGTATAACAAAATACCCAGGAGCCTTGTTAAGGAATTGTGGGAGAGTGGTCTTCCTAGATAATAGCACTGTTCTTTCTCTTATCAGTTCTTCGTGACAAATGTAATTGTGTTCTGATGTGTGTTTTCTCCTTTGGTAGTTGCTATATACAGACCATGGAAAAATTGAAAACTGGAGCAACTGATGTGATGGTCCTGTCTGGAGGCAATAGGCCTTCCTTGACATAATTACTTCTGTGTGTTTGGTGGCTGCACTTAAAACAAAGCAAAAGCCTCCAATCTTGAAGATTCTGGTGATGGAAAAACTCTGATGATTCTTGAAAAACTGCCCAACAGATTACACTGTTAGAAAACATTTGCCTTGTTATTTCTTGGATATATCTGAATCAGCTTGAAGCGTTGGAAATAGCACTACTTTTTTCTGCACTACTTTTTCTGCTCACCTGCACAAGCTTATGTTATCATACTTCCGATCCTGGCTTTGTTATTTTGACTGCTAGTTAGTTGCACCCCAACTTTGACTTTAATATCAGACTAAGCTCTCTTAGCCTTTGTAAGGATGTTCTCTAGACTTGTTCATGGTCTCTGTCCTAATAATCCCTAGCCAAGCACCTTCTCCAGTGATGGTTAACAGACCGAAAAACATATTCACATTCACATGACTTCAAAAATAAAAAAAGATAGAGTGCAACTTCTCTGTTCTCTGCTCAAGAGCAATCTCTGCACAGCATTATGCTGGGAATCTTGTGTTTCCCTACTGTAGAATTGTGGGGTTTGCAATGTTCAATGGTTTTTGGTGCTTTGCAATACATTTTAGAAAATTTTAATACTTCTCTTCACTTGAGGAGTTCTAGTAAACTTCAGTTTCAAGGAAACTAGCAAGATTCTGAAGTACCAGGAATGTATTACAGGCTTGTTTGATGGTAGCATTAAGGTGATACAAGTATGAACTTTTGCTGAAAGAACTTTATCTTACCCTTTGTGGGAAGGTATGGCCCTACCACTTCCCTGTGACACCATTGATAGTTGGGCTGCAATGTGAGGAGCTGGATGAGAATTGCTCTGCCTGAAGCAAACCTGGGGGTGGGGAAAGAGTTTTCATCTTCATTTGCATTGTCTAGCTATGCTTATGGCTGTGTAACTTACCTACTAGTACCTCTGAGTGGATGTTAACCTGTGCCTTGGTGGTGGCAGGCAGGGAAACTGCTGCATTGGAGGTAGTGCATATTTTTCTTGATATTGAGGACAGTGGATCAGTACCTCTAGTCGTTGAAGTTTTCAATGGAATACATTGAAGATAACACATTTCTACTTCTGAGATCAATTGATTTTTATTTATCTCGACAAGTTTTAGAATAGCATTTCCTCATGTCAAATGCCATTCTTCTGGAGTTAAGAAGCTGTCATCTGTTTATAAATTCAAAGGACACTTCAATGCTGTCAGCATGAGATCATCACTGCTTAATAATAGGCATTTTGGAAGATTTCTATTAATGTCAACTTTTAACAGAGTCCTCTTATCAAAAGAACTGTACCTTGTAATCATGCTGTATCTTTCACTACAAAGCAGTTATATGAATTGTGTGAATTGGCTAAAATCTATTAGCTATTAAAACTCAGAATGTTATTTCTGATCAGAAAGAAAGTCATCTTGTTTAGCTTTCCCCTCCCCTTCATACATCTGTGAGAGTAGAATCTTGTGTGAGGGAGAAGAGAAAGGGAGCCTGATGGTAGTTAATGGCTAATGAATACAGCTGAGGATACAGGGATGGTTGCCTGGCAACATGGGGACGGTGGGCTAAGGTCCCTTGTCAGCGCAGAGGAGTTGAAAATTGGCTCATCTCTTCAGCTTATAAAGACTGACTTTGGCATTTTTGCATACTTTATTCTCAATAGGTATCATAGCTGGGCTATGTTTTGTGTCTATGTATTTCATTCTTTGAAAAAGAAACACAATGAAAATTGAAGCAAATCAAGCATTTTAGTTAAAAGAACGGAACATACTGTGAATTCTGTCCTGTGCAGTTGTTATGCTTTCAAGATGATAGCCATATTTATCAAGAAACTTGGCTGAATTGCAAGCTCTTACATCTAATTCCAGGTAAAACTATGTTTTCTTAGTCTGAGAGCCCTCTGAAAATAACCATCAATACATTCAGTGCTGAAAGCTGGGGTTTGTGTTACAATTGAAACCTTGAGAAGATTTCCTTTTGTTTTGTTCTGGTTTGGGTTTTTCTTCTTTTCTTTTCTTTTCTTTTCTTTTCTTTTCTTTTCTTTTCTTTTCTTTTCTTTTCTTTTCTTTTCTTTTCTTTTCTTTTCTTTTTTTTTTTTTTTTTTTCTTTTCTTTTCTTTTCTTTTCTTTTCTTTTCTTTTCTTTTCTTTTCTTTTCTTTTCTTTTCTTTTCTTTTCTTTTCTTTTCTTTTCTTTTCTTTTCTTTTCTTTTCTTTTCTTTTCTTTTCTTTTCTTTTCTTTTCTTTTCTTTTCTTTTCTTTTCTTTTCTTTTCTTTTTGGTGTGTGTGGTTGAAACACAGTTATGAAGTGGCACATCTACTTTGTTTCCCTTCTTAGAATGGGATAATACCAGGCTGCAAAGAAAGTGTGTAAAATGGGGAGTATGACAGACTTGACCTTGTAAAAGTTGTTATTACAACAGTTCAAATGATTATGGGATATGGGCATCAGTGTGAGATGGAGATATATCTTTCTGCTGCGGTATAGTTGTGCATAGGTGGTGCTTTGTTAGGGAGATTGGGGGCATGGCCTTTGTTAGTTTGGTGTTCTCAGGAAGGGCTTCATAGAAAAGTAGGTGGACGTTGCCACATTAAGATGGTTACAATTAAGTGAACCTTGAACTAGCAAAGTTTTTCTTTTCTGTGGAGGTAATTATTAAGGAAGAAGTTGCAACTGGCTTGCAGACCCAGGTTTCACAGTCTAGTGGGGTGTGTAGTTTTGATACTGCCAGAGGACACAATTTTCTTAGCACTTTTTGCTCTCAAGATCAACGTTGATACCTAATGATAATGCCAAAGACGCCAAAGCTGTAGGAACAGTTTGGGTTCTTGTTTTGAATTGTTGGACAGGAGATCTACGTGTCCGTTTTGTGCCTGTTTCTTCTACAAGGCAGAGACAAGGTTAATGTGTATACATCAGCCATCCTGTTACCTTGAGGATTCTTAAAAGAAAAAATCATCTCCTTCTTCTAGTAAGAGCAGTTATCATATGAAAAATGCTCACTTCCATTTTTTCATGTTGGGTTCAGTGTTTTTGTTGACGGTGGTTGTTAAGGCTGAAACATTTTAGAGCATTTGGTGCACTGTGAAACCTGACCAGCTGTCAAAATAGAGGGTATTTGTATGGAAATGTTTTGATGGAAGCTGCAAGGAAATCCATTATGTTTTCTGGAAACTTTTGAATAATCTAGGCGAAAATTAGTGTTTTCGTGTAACTTATTTTTTTTTCTGAACAGTCTATTCTCTCTGTCCCCATGCAAACACAGAGGCAAGATAACAGCAGCCAACTGTGTAGAATTACTTCCTTGTAACTGGAGATACTCTGAAAAAGAGTTGAAAGGTCTGAAATGTTTCACTTTATATAGTCGAAGCCTTAAGGCAATTGTCGTTAACAAGATGGTTTTTCTCCATTCTTCATACTGTAAACTGTAGCTTCTGACTTACTATTTGTTGTTTTAATGGTTTATACTTATATTACAAGCCTTAGGTTTGCTACTGAGTATTGAGAAATGTTTTGTAGCTTATTATGATTCATGGGAAAGTTTGGATAAGCTGCTCAGGACTGTACTTCGTGGTAACTTGTATTCCAAAGGGCAGCTTTGGTCTGTAAAGAAGACTGCTCTTTCCCATCATCTGCATATTTAAGTGTCTGCTGATACAGTGTAACTTAAACATATCCACTACAACTGAAGGAACTGCATACTGAACTAGTATTACAGAAACTTTGTATCCAAGTTTTTGTAGTTGGGCTTTAGTCTACTATGTTGTTGAACGAAAAGATTACAAATTTAAGATTTATGAGTCTGTGTTCATGTCCAAGATGTCTGAATTGTTGGTTGTTTACTCCCCTAAAATTACTAGGGGAGTAATCAGATTCCTAGATTCATAGGTTTTTAGACTTTAAGACAGCAAAGTACCTTAAAATTATTATAATTGAATGGAAACAGTAAGTAAGTATCAGTAAGATTAAAAAAGAAAATAATATTGCTGTTTCTTTGTCTGTACAATGCAGTGCTGTTAAAAAAGGTCTGGCCAACTTCTGTGATGTTACCAGAAATTGTCTTTTATTTAAAACCAAATTATATAATTTTATACTTTAAGTATATGTTGGCCAGGTTTTGTAGCTGTAAGGAATGCAAGTGGAATATATTAAATGTTTTCAGGATACTTTTGGAATTCCTGCTGATGTCTTACAAAATGTCATTACTACTAAACTATTAAGACACTGGTTACATTGGAACCAGTATAAAAAAACCACAAAAAAACCCCCTTAAACTATGTAAGTTGTATTTTACAATGATGCTTTAAATCAGCCAATTTTGACTTTTCAAACCTGTTTTTTGCATGGGTTTTCTTTAATTTTCGTCTACTGCCTCATACTGTAGTAATTTCTGTTGGGCTGTTGCTTTTCTTGTGGCACTGAAACATATAAAGTCATAGCAAGATCAATGCAGAACAGACGAGGTAAAGAGTTTGGTGGGGTTTTTTTTTTTTTTTTTTTTTTTTTTGGGTTTTTTTTTTTTTTTTTTTTTTTTTTTTTTTTAAAATGGTTTTTTTTTTTTTTTTTTTTTTTTTTGTCATAAAAA
>NDXB01004960.1:53956-67315 GCA_002631895.1 Agapornis roseicollis
TTTTTTTTTTTTGTGTTTCAAGCATTGCTTGAAAATGAGATTCTGATTCCTTTTCCTAATTATGGACAGAGAATTAACTTCTCATCCTTCATTTTGGCTTCTGTGGTATTTTATTTGCCTTACATAATACCCTGAAATAGGAAAGCATTTTATTGATTAAAGAATATGAAACAAGTGCATGGTGTGGAAGCAGGGAAAAAGGGGCAGGTTAATGTATTTTTGATCTCATTTCTTATGTTCCTTCTGTATTAAGAAAAAACCTATGTGAAAGTATATTAAGCAGTGCAATAGCTGTGTACTAGTAAATATAAAGCCAACAGCTGTGTTTTCCAAGAGTGCACCACCACTTCTAGAATTGGGAAAAATAAAACTTTACTGCAGGTTTGAGGAGAAATGGAAAACAATGCTAATACTGATCTCTATTCCCCATTCCTTCCCTTCCCTCCTTTCCTACCAGTTGTGGAGAATAAGATTTTGCTGCCTTTATTCTCTCAGGAAAAATACAGCTCATTTAATAGAGTATTGCGTAGGCAATTAGGAGATGCAAACAATAATGAAAAGTGTTATTCCATACTAGAAATGCTTTATATAGGTAGTTACTTGTAGTAAATAATTAAACTGACTAGTCCGGAAATAAAAGGAAGAATGTATTCAGTCTGAAACACAATTCAGATGTGATGTGTGTGCCCTGCTGCCAAAGAAGATCTGCTAGGATGGGATCTGAGCCTCAGTTCCATGAAGTAAGGTAATTTTATACCATAGTATTGCTTTTCCGTAAGATATTCATACATACATATATTTTTATATAAAAATATATGTATCTAACGGCTCTTCTTTTGGAACAGTCTTTAGTGACAGAAGATTCACACTGAAGATTCTTCCTGGTTCTTTTGTATTTGCTAGGATAGAAGATACTTCAGAATCCAAGTCTTCGTTGGCTTGAAAATCTATCTCCATATTAAATCATTGTATTCTAAACAGTATATTTGTTATAAAAGCTTACATATGTGGTTGGAATGCAAACTGACCTACTTAAACCACAACTCTTCCCAGCTGTGCTTCCTCTTAAAAGGCTAAAGCAAAGATAAAACAGTGAGATTTTTTTTTTTTTTTTAAAGCTGATCAGCTTTTGATTCCCTGTTTCAGGTTTTTAGGCTGTGCTTCCTAATATGAACTTAGAATAGTAAGATTTACTGCTTGTGCAAGATGGAGCTCAGTATTAGTTAGCATTTACAGCATTAGCTCTCTTGCTGACAAATATTAGAAAACCATTTTTCATTCCCTCACTGTTTTTTCTCCTTTTTTGAAGCTGCTTATTTTCGTCATTCAATTCATCCTTTGCTTTCAATTGTAACTCCAAGATTAATTAAAAGTAGGAGTGGTAGAAATAAATTGTGCAGAGGTTTTTTAAGGAAAAAAGTCAACATCTGTAAAAAGCACTTGTTAATTCCACTGCTCTTATAAATAGTTAAGTGGGTTGAAGGGCAGTGGAGTTGTTACCTTTTTTGCTATGTTTTACATACTCTGCATTACTATCATTTGCAGGTCCAGATTATGAAGTATCATCTTCTGTGCATTATGTCTTTATACTAACTTGCATAATTTTTTTTGTTTAATACCAAAGAGACCAAATTCAAAGGAAAAAGAAGCTAATTTTTTCTTTCTTCTATAAACCAACTTCATAGTAATGTGTCTGTAGCTTTGTTTTCTGTACATTCTTCTTTCAGCTGTTGAAGTCAGCTTGAGTTATTTATTTTCTACAGACTCAGCTATATTTTCATTAAGTAGAAAGTCTGAAAAGACTAGAAATGAATCAGGAGGCCATTGCTGATTTTGATTGGTGACTTTTGTTTGAGGTTTGGTTACTAACGCTGTATGAATGCTGAGGAGCAGGAACTGATTAGTAAAAGATAGTTAAAGAAGCATAAGAAAGTATGTATTGACTAAGCACCTTTTTTTTGTGGAGGGAAAAATACATCTGTTGGGGAAAGCTTTCAAAGTGTTGAGTTTCTGCTTCCCAGATCAGGACTTTGAGAGTGGAGAGATGCTGAGTTCTTTTATTATGGTCATAAAGCTAGCAAATGGGGTAACAAATTGAACTGTAGTCTTAGATCTACTGCGTTACGTTTGTCAATCATGTCAGGACTTATAGGTCTTGGGGAGAAAACACTATTATCCATAATTCAGGTATTGTGGAAAGCAATGTATGCATTATTAACAAAACAAAAATAATGAAAACTCCATGGATGTTTTGAATGTTGTTTTCTTCTGCATACTAAGATATTCCCTTGGCATGTTATTTCCTCACTCAGCAAGGGAACAGGGAGAGCTTGAGCTACTTGTTAGTCGTTTTGCTGATTGAACTTTTGAAAAAGGAGACTGTTCCACTCTGCAGCCATCCTCAAGCAAAGTGACCAAGAGGGAAAAACCCCTGTTCAGTCTGGAAGACCTAAATCTTACTTCTGTCCAGTCCCCATCAGCATGTTGCAGGTTACAGTGGTGTTTCGGAGCCTCTTCTGGTCTTAAGAAAAAATAATCCTGCAGCAAAAACCTAAAAGTATTTCTGAGCTGAAGAAATTTGTTCAACGGAGCACTTGTTAAAACCAGATCATTTCACCATGAAAATAGTTGTTTCAATAAAGTGATATTTTTCTGATGGCAGATAGTTTTCTGCCAAAAAGTTGTATGAGCTGTAAGTAGTGCTTAGAAATAAATGAGAACAAATATACTTTGTTTCCCTCTAAGATCCAAAGTGGTGATGTTTGCATCTCTGTGGAGTTTTATACCATAACCTTCTTGTAACTGGTGAAACTAGACTTGGAAATAAAACTCAGAGAAGAGGAATAAAAATCTCATCGATGATGGAGCAAGTCTTGGGTTTTGCTCACTGTTCAGCTCTGTACACTGCCTCTGCCTGTTGGCATTAAGTTGCTATTGTTTTTAATGCACCATTTGCATAAACATTGAAATCCTATTTCACTGTGGGTTTTGAGACTGGTTATTCTTGCTTTTGTACTTAATCCATTTTAATTGCAGAAGAAAAGATTTTTTTTGTCTCCCATCTCCTGTTTTAATTGAGGTTGTAGGCTTAACAACTGCTTGTAATTTGGAGGTTAACCAAATAGTGCTGTTCCTTTTACTGTACCATTTTCCATGGAACAAATAAAATAGCTATGTTGTTTTTAAAAAAGACAAAGAAACAAATCACCACCACCAAACAAACCTGCAAACACCAGCAGTATAAAAACCCAAACATCTGTGGGGGAGACAGGATTGGCCCTGTCTCTTTTCTCCTTGCAATCCCACCATTGTTGAAGGTGAAATATTTGTTATTTTTTCTTGTGAAAAATGTCTGTAGGGCCAGACAGGTAGCTACTACAAGAGATGTTGTGGACTGCTTCTTTCCTGTCATACCCTTTAAAGCACTTGGTTATCAAGTTTTGTAGCAAGTTTTCATAGAGACTGGAACAGAGAGTAATCTTAGCAATTTGAATTCTGAACATTTCTAGTGCTTACATTTCAGTTCTAGATATGATTTGTGTTATTTATGCAATTTCACATCTAGAAAATGTGCCTCATTATTCATGTATTTGAAACATTGAAACTATATTTTTTAGGAACACACACCCCACACCCACACACTCTCCTTCCCCCATGTCTTTCTATTACATTTGTAGAATATGTAGCATAATATTGTCTGGGAGTTTGAAACATGTTACCAATAAAGAATGACAGCAGATGTGTTAGCTGTTGATGATATTACTTCGCATTAATTCTATATAATACCTAGATTCTTGAGTAGAAATGAGACTCCTGAAAGCAATGGCTGATTGTTCTCATTGTGAAATATTTTCCGTATTAGAAGGTCTGACTATGTCTAAGGCGGCACTAGAGTGCAGTCAGAACCTCCCTGGGAGTAACTTGTACCCATTAACTCCTCATCTTCATGTAGCTCCTTGTAAAAAGAGAGTCTCTGTCTTCTTTCATATCCTCTGGCAACCCTTATAATTGCTGGGGGAGAGTGCTTTGTTTCTAATGACATAGAGCTTAGGCTTAAAGTCATCCATGGCACTGGCAGTATGATGCAGTGATCTGTTTGGCATGGCTGTATGTGCAGCATAAGATCTAGCTTTTCTCTTTCATAACCCTGATTGCTGTCATAATAAAATCATATTTCTGTTCATTGTCAAATGCACTTAGAATTGACAAACATTGTAGTTGCTGTACTGTAAATATAAAGAATAACTTTATCCTTTCTTATGGGAGTAGAACAACCCCACTGCATTTTCACATTTGTGTCTTTCTAGTGAGAATGACTGACTTCAGAGTTCCTCCTTTGGAAATCACTCCTTTTAAATCATTGCACACAAGTAAGCACAACAAACAGTTTTGAGAGAACAAAACCACAACCTAGCCATTTCTCACCGTCAGTCACTGTTGGAAGAGGGAATATGAAAAAAATCTTGAGCTTCAGTCCTTTTTGTGCTATTCCTACTTGTAGGCTTAATTTCAAAGGAAGAAGTATTTTCAGTAGTATCGCTGTCATCTCTTGAATTCTTAAAAATATTTAAGAGTTAACAGAAGATGGTGTGATAAGAGTCTAAAACATAAACTATAAAATACTTGAGTAGGTGCTAAAAGCCCCAAATCAAAATCTCACTCCTAAGGGAAGTGTTTGGTACTCAGTGGTTTAGAAGACTTTCTGTTACCTTAGATTTTTTGTTGTCTTTGGAGTTAGTTTAAGGGGGAGGACCTTACAGCATGCATTATTGAAGGTGAAACCTGATCATTATGATTTCTCCCATGTTTAGAAGTTATAGGGTATTTAAGGATTTCTGTCTTTCAAGATATGGACAGTTTGTGTTTGGAGAGGGCAGAAATGCTTCAGATGTTTCTGTCTCATCAGTTTATTACCACATGTATCTTGCTTTGCACTGCAGAACTTCACTGATAAATAGACATGTTTTTCTTAAATACACCTTCTAAATATAGAAAACTCAAGCTTGCTTGAATATAAAAACTCAGCACTAAATCTTTGACTTTCCCATGTTTTATGGTCAAGGAAGAGTTTCTGTATGGGCTCCTATGCTGTACCCAGGAAAGGGTATATCCAACCTAAATATTGGTTCCCAAAACGGACAAATAATAAATAGTGCTGTTTGCCATGGCATCTTTGAGAGCTGAAATAAAGAAGTCAGTGCCCAAATATATTTCCTTCTCCTGTCTTAGGTGCATTTCGTCAGCTTTGAGCTTCAGGAATGTGGTGCAAATCTTTGGTATTAGAGACTTGTTTAAAAAACAGGATTAAACATAGTCAGACCTTTTAATAAGGTCCCAGTATCCACTCTTGCATGCTTATATCATTAACTGTACTGCTAAATACTTTTGGGAAAGGCCACTTTTTCTTGTCACTCTTAAAAGAATCACAGAGCCAGTAAAGATCATATTTATACATCTCTGTGCACACAAAAAAAACACCTTAATTTAGTCTGACTTTAAGTAGAGGAAGCTGCTTTAGAACTGAGGTGAAAAAGACCTCCATCCACTAAATGTATGTGGAAGCTTAGTAAACTAATTCAAGATTATGTACAGTGTTGGAACTGGGAATAGCCAGGTGTCTGCAGTGTGACTGGGGAGATTCTCCATGTGTCTGCTGAAGTCATATTTCCTGCACTGACTCTGGCCTGGCTTCAGACCATTGACAGTAAATTGATACTCTAGGAGGGGTAAGCCTGATGAAATATAGGAACCACTAACTACAAATTTTGGACCACGAGCTGAGATTGAGGATTCTGGGGGGGAAAAAAAAAAACTAGCAAAAGCTCAGCTATGCTAACAGAAATAAAAAAATAAAAGGCTCATTTTTCAAACATAAGTTCATTTTGCTTTTCTCTTCGCTTTATTGGTTAAAGAGCCTTTTCTGACTGCAGAATGGTTGAGTTTTTTCCTGTGATCTCCTTAAATTTGCTGAACCAAGTGAGGAGTTCTTTTGGAATTCACTGTTCTAATGACTGGGGTTTGCAATGTCTGATTTACCTTCTCTAGCAATACTCAGGTATTCAGTATGGCTAAAAACTAGTTGTATGTGTGGAAGATGAAGGTGCTTAAGATGTACAGTGAATCACTAAGGGACATAATTGTTGGTGGTTTGTTTTTTTTTTTTTTTAACTCCTGTTTGTGTGATAATTAGCTAGAGGAGTTGTCCTGGGTTCAGCAGTAGCAGTCATTTTAAGCCTTCTTAGTAGCTGGTGCAGTGCTGTGTTTTTTACTTTCAGCCTGAGAACAGCGCTGATAACACCAATGTTTTTAGTTGGTGCTCAATAATGTTTAGTCTGACCAAGGACTTTGTGAACCTCATGCTCTGCAGGAAGGAGGGGAAGCTGGAGAGGAAGCAGAGACAGGACATTTGACCCAAACTAGCCAAAGAGGTATTCCATACCACAGCACGTCATGCCCAGGATGTAGAACTGGGTGCAGTTACCCATGAAGGGCTAGATCACTGCTGGGGGCGGGCTGGTATTAATCGGCGGATGGTGAATGGTTGTATTCTCTTCCCTTGTTATTTCCCTTATCATTATTATTATTGGAGGTAGTAGTAGTTTTGTGTTATACCTTAGTTACTGGACGGTTCTTATTTCAACCTGTGGGAGTTACATTCTTTCGATTCTTCTCCCCATCTCTCTGGGAGTAGGGGGAGGAAGAGGTGGGGAGGGAGTGAGTGAGGGCTGCATGGCTGAATTGACAGGCTGGGTTTAAACTACAGTAGTTTGTTTTGGTGCCCAGTGTGGGGCATGAAGGGTTGAGATAACGACAGATCTGACTGGAATGTGTGTAATTGTGTTTGTGATAAGTATTTATAGTTTTGGATTAATAGTAATAGCCACTCATCACAATGCTGATTTATTGGCTCTCAAAGTTTTTGCTCTCAATCTCACAGTTTCAGCATTTTGTACCTTACTTACAGCCAGTATTTGCTGTGTTAGTGTTCATTGGCTGGGGACTTTGGTCTAAGGTTCTTGTTTCATTGGTTATGACTTGTAATAGAATAGAATCATTGATCATGAAACTGATCTGGCTTGTGTTCCCAGTGTGGCCACCACCTCTATACTTTGGGTGGTATATAATAGAAATGTTTAACTGTTACACGTCTTTTTTCTCCTTGGGTGGTCAACCTGTGAAGGAGACATTCCCTTACACTCCCAGCCCCCCTACCAGACCATTTGTGGCACCATTTGAGAGTTCTGAAGGTTTTGAATGGCCTTTTAGGTACTCTTGAGACCTGCCTCCTCATTGTGATGGGAATCACCGTGTTGGCACGCATACAGAGTGTGTTTTACCCACGACCATTTCACCTGATATCAAGAGCTGAGCAGAGTCGGGGTTGGGCCTTGTCTAGGGTTAGATGACAATATAGGAGGACCAGGAAATTTTTCCTGAGGCTGGACAGTTATGAGTGGCAGGGTGTGTGGGATAGTATGGGCAAGTATCTAGGTCAGTGGGCCCCTCCAGTGCTTGGAATTTCAGCACTGAAGAAGTGCAAGATCCAGAAAAATTAGTAAGACACTTAAATGAGGCATGTTGTCATTCTGGTCATACCAGAGAGGGACAAATCATGGCAACGTGTTGGGGCTTGACCTATGCTTACAGAGCCCTGTTCAACACTGTCCAGCACCTTCAAATGGAAAAAAAAATGTCTCTGGATCTGATGGCAGCACAGCTACTCCAGCTCCAAACACAGCACTGCACCAGCTACTAAGAAGGAGAGAAATGACTGCTACTGCTGAACCCAGGACAGTATAAAAGCAAAGCTTTGCATTGGCCGGGAATCGAACCCGGGCCTCCCGCGTGGCAGGCGAGAATTCTACCACTGAACCACCAATGCTCCTGCTGGCATCCTAGTTGCCTGTGCTCGGCTGGATATTTAAAGGCAGGGTGTCCTTTCTACATCATGCAACAGATGCTACTTGGAGTAACTGGGCTGCACTAATTACACAAGGAACTCCAATAGGAAATCTCAGTTGCCCAGGCATTCTAGAAGACATCATAGACTGGCCAGAGGACACCTAACCCAAACTAGCCAAAGAGGTATTCTGTACCACAGCATGTCATGCCCAGGATGTAGAACTGGGGGCAGTTACCCGGAAGGACTAGATCACTGCCAGGGTCGGGCTGGGTATTGATCGATGGGTGGTGAGCGGTTGTATTCTCTTCCCTTGTTATTTCCCTTATCATTATTATTATTGGTGGTAGCAGCAGTGATTTATGTTATACCTTAGTTACTAAGCTGTTCTTATCTCAACCTGTGGGAGTTACATTCTTTTGATTCTCCTCCCCATCCCTCTGGGAGTGGGGGGAGGAAGGGGCGGAGGGAGTGAGTGGGGGCTGCATGGCTGAATTGACAGGCTGGGCTTAAACCACGACAGGAGTGTTACTGTCTATGGTGGTATTCTGAAGTAGTTTTGTTTGAGTTAGCATAGTTTGTTTCAGAAATGCTACTTTAAAGATACGCTTTAACATAGCCTGAATTACTTTGAAAAACTGACTTCAGTTCATCCCCCCCACCATGTTTCTGTTTTAATAAAGAATTATTTCAGTACTTTAAATAGGGAAGAACAATACAATAAAATTTAGTTTTTAAAATAAACTTATTTTCTACTGGATTAAAAAGTATCTAGCACCATTGATTAGACCATTTTGTGTGTAATCCAGACAGAGGTTAACATTGTGAGAGCTACTTACCTCTTTTAATTTATCACTGTTTGTTCCTTGAAAATAGTGCTGTGGCTTTTCTTTGATTTTTGCTATTGGCAGTTGCAAATGTAAATGTTAAAATAAAGCTAACTTTGTAGGCAGAGACAGGTGTACTTGTTCAACAAATTGATCACAAATGTGTCAGACACCTGTTATTTGATTTCCATGGTAGAAAAAAGCAAATATTAGAACTGAGCTTGAATTCATCTGGGTAAGTTTATAGTAAAAGTTTGTGTCCTTGTGCTGGAGAAGGAGGGGGAGAAAAACAAAATAACCTTTTGTTTAGAAGCCCTTTCTGTTAGAGTTAAAATAATCTCAAAATTACAGTGTTCAAGTAAAGCATTTTCCTTAGAGGTAATCTTCATGAAAGACAGAGGAAGGGTGGTTCTGATTTTTAGGTTTTGGGTTCTTTGCAATGCTTTTGCCAGGGGGCACTGCATCTGCGCCAATCATCCTCCATGGTGGAGAGCTGTAGCTGCCAAGTTCCCATTCCACAGAGATTGGTGTGATGGTTATCATTTAGTTCTCATATGAAATGTAAATTCAAAGGATCTTTAAAGCCAGTTGCAAACTTTCTGCAGGCTTTGGCATCTTTACTAAAACACCTGCTGCGGAAGAGAAATAGTCTTCAGATTGTTGTCTGTGTGAAAGTGAATGGAAAGGGTGGGGAACAAGTAAGCGGGAGAGTCCAAGAGGAGACAAAGCAGCCTTGCCTGAAGCATATGTTAATCAAAGGAGATCAAAGGATATGATGTCAGTTTATAGAGAAACAGGTCAGGCAAGTCTAGGTAGCTCAGGAAGCAGGATACTAATTATTCACGGAAGAAAGTTGAGTATATGGTTACTGTGCTACAGCTGGAAGTCAGGAGGTCAACACTTGCACAGCAACAAAATCAACTTGATAACACGACTTGGCTCCTTACAGGGGAGTTTTCTCAAAATGGGAGAGAATGAATCTAGTGTACCGAGTCCATCCCAACAAGGTAAGTACATGCAACCTGTGAAATGCTGTCCTTTGTGGAGGTTTGAGGCATTGTTAGTCTCTCTTGTGGGAGCTTGTTTAGCTGTCAGCTGTTGCAGTGTGTGCTGCATGTCTGCATGAGGGGATGTGTTTTTGCATGTGTTTTGGAGAAAGCAGGAAATCCTCATCTCTCATCTCTGCAACGTGCTGCTCTTAAAAAAACACTGCATAAATTTAGGAGAGTAAGGGAAGGTCTGATAGGATTGTATAAGCATTTGGCTCTGTATTGTCAACAAAGGTTGCTTTAAACTGAAGGTGAAGCTGTGGATGTTGAGGTCACTGTTCTGTAGCTTAGTTCAATTTTCTGCAAATACTTTTTGGATAGGAAATGCTTTGCACAACTGCTTTGCACAAATTGAGTACCTGTTGCATTTGAACAGGGCATGGCAGATGCATAAAGATGAAGGATATTCTTTCCATTTTGCATTCTCGGCTTATTTCAGGTTGTTGCCTTTTCTCTTTTTTTTTTTTTTTCCCTCCTTCTGTGGGCTGTGCTAAGGTAGCACCAACACATGCATGCAAAACAACCTTTGTAAGCACTTGTGTGACTAACTGTTAGAACAGAGTATTTTGTCCTAGGTATTTTAAATTTTCAGTAGAAGCCTGAGCACAACAGTTCATGAATCTTTATTGGTCCTTCTTTTGCAACATTAATGTCAAGTTTTGGTTTTAGAAAGAATGTTTTCCCAGTAGCTCTTCTTCTTTCAACAGACAGTTTTAATATCCCAGGAAATATTGTCTTCCAGAGGAATTACTCCATTATTTTATCTTCTCAACATTTAGTGTTTTTTTTTAACCCTGATGTACAACCCACACTTTTCTTTGGCTTGACTTTACCACTTTCTTCCTGGCTTCTTTCTCATGCTTTGCATACCAGCAAGGAGTAAAGCTTAGTATCTGCTTTGTGTTTTGCAAGAAACCGCAAGCTATTGTAAAATTTGCAAATGATTTTCCAAGAGCTAATATGGCAACTTTTATAAACAATGAGAAGATATGCTACTATTTTTTCCCTTGAAGCTATTCTTTATGTACATGCATGCATGTTACACTGGGATTCAAATGCATGTCTGACCTATGTTAGTTGTGAATAACTCCGTAAAATGCCACAGAAGAATGGGAAGGTTTTGTTCACCACAAACTTTTATTTCAGTGCTTTTTTTCCTTCTTTTTTTGGTCTGTGTCAGTAAGTACATACATCCTGCAGCAAACATACAATAGCAAATTAAATTTTCATCCGGATTTTAATTTTGAAAAATCAACAGTAATGCTCAGTAGTGTCTGGGTCTAAACGCCGTTTCTAGGATGGTAATGAAAGAATTGGTATTGTTTCTTTCTTCATTCAGGATCTGACTTGAGGTAACAGGGGTATGTGGTTCAGAAATATATCCAGCCTAATTCTTATCTTAGTTTTCATATTTTAAATGGGGAGATATTTCATTGCTACTAAAATAATTATATTGATAAAAATGATGTGAAATGTTTTCAGGCCCAGTGTATTTTATACAGGTCATTTGGTAACCACATTCTGACTTAATTTGTGCCTTTTCTTTGTTAATTTAAGTTAGTTTAGTCAAAGAGATTGCTCTTGATTTGCATTAGTGGAAATGGGACAAGAATTCTGTCTGCAGAGTATATAAAAATGTTCAGTGTGTACACACATGCAAATACACACATACATTCCCAGTGTAATTTTTTTCTGTTACCATCAATCTGATGTACTGGGTTATTTCCATGTGTGCTTGTTTTTAGAAACTGTCCAAAATAATTGGTGATTCAACTGATGTTTTTTTAAGGAAAAAGGTAGAAAAATTAACATAACTCAGGATACCTGTCAAAATCACTGCTAGTGAGACAACTTGCATTTCTTTTCATTTTATTTATTTTTAGAGAACTTTGCAGTTGTATGAATTACTAAAGGTGCCAGATTGACAGCCCTGGAGGCTGACTTCACTTATTCATTAGCAAAAGAGATACCACCTGGGCAGCAGGTGCACAAACCTACTTGCTGTGTGCGCTATACCCGTGTCTCAGTTCCTCTGTGGAAAAAAAACCCCTCTCTTTCTGAGGATCCAGAGGTTTCAGTCCTGTTCAGTCCTTGCTCTTCCCTGCAGCATTTTCTTCTAATGGTTTTGTGATGATTGGGTTTGTGTGCTAAAGACTATGACAGAAACCTTTGTTTGATTTTACCAAACAGCCGTCAGATGGTGAAGAAGGCTTGGGGCTTACATAAGTCAGTAATTCTCACCATCTGGTCAATCAGTAAATGTAAGGTCAGTCTGCTGTTACAGCATTTTTGCTTTGCACCAACTACAGTAAGCACAGAGAATAAATTAGCTCTTGATTCTGTTCTGTTGTTATTCTGCTATTTCTGTAAATGCTTCAGACCTCCATTTCTGCAGAGGCTTGCAGCCTGGGTGTGACAACTGAAAAGAGCAAAGCCCAGAACAATAGGGCTTCGACTGCCAGCTATAAATTGATTCCTCATTCAGTGAAGCACACTTAGAGCCCTTAAAAAATGCACTGCAACTAACTGAGAATACCTTGTGTTTTTGTGGTGGTTTGGGGTTTTTGCTTTGTTGCTGTGTTTTTTGCTTTTAGATTCAAGAGCTGTTCCTTCACATGAGTTACTATTTTCAGGCTTCCTGTGAACTGAGTGCTGTTTGATGCCCTCCCAAGATGCAATTAATGTAAATATTAATTTTATGACACTGTATATAAGTCGAAATTGATTTTACACTGTAATGTGTTGTTAGGTGATCATAGTAGTTTTTCGCATTTGCTAAGTGTGCCTCTCTAGTCCATGGAGGACGAAGTTAAATTGCCAAGTTCAAGTTAAAGCAGCTTGTTCTTTCAGTTCTCAGGAGGCACAGTAAGTGAGCAAGAATGAGAGGAGTTGTATGACCATTAGTAATATAACATTCTGAAAAAATTTGTTGATTTATTTTTTGTCAGAGCTCCCTTACGTGCTGTTTATTAGCATATCTAAGGCATTTCTATAAATGGTTTAATTATATACATCAGTAATATAAACATATGATTAAATAAGCATAATAATTCTTACAATAATCTCCAGCAAGTTCAGCTTTCTTCCGTAATTAATTTGGGCTTTGGATCAGCTCTGAAGCGTGTGTTCCTTAGGGTTTGTTCTTGTGTTCTGATGTTGATTTTTAGATCAATATATATGTAGTCTCATGAAACATTTACAGACTGGGTCTAAAAGAAACAGCTACTAGTTTTTGGTGAAAAAGATGATAGGAAAATATCAAGAGCTTACATAAAGAACATGGCATGCTTGCATGGGGGGCAGGAGGGGGCAGTGGGAATTAAAAAGGGAGTGTCTTAGGAAGTGAATTTAAAATGTTGTTTTCTCAGTCTCAAGTTCCCCTTTTTGTAACGAGCGGGCTTCTTGCCCACCAGGTCTGTGCCGCTTGCTAGGCACTGAAGAATAGTTTTTTCAGGTGTGGTTTGTTTTTTTGTTTGTTTGTTTTTTTTTTTTTTTTTTTTTTTTTTTTTTTTTTTTTTTTTTTTTTTTTTTTTTTTTTTTTTTTTTTTTTTTTTTTTTTTTTTTTTTTTTTTTTTTTTGTGGG
>NDXB01004960.1:69296-81190 GCA_002631895.1 Agapornis roseicollis
TTTTTTTTTTTTTTTTTTGTTCTCTCCCAGCACCTGGTCTCTTGATTAGTCCCTTCATACTCAAAATATTTCTACTATTCCATTCGATTTATGGACATTGTCTGACTAAATGTAGTGATATTACATTGTAATATAGTATGCTTTATGTAATGATGAAAAAGTAGGATAAAGTAGACTTCACTGGAAAAATTCTACTTTTTAATTAGTATATGTGGGTAGCTTTTGCTCTTGGGTTGTTTTTTCTATATCACTGTCATGGGTACTTAAGTTGAATTCAAGCCAATAAGAGAAGCATCAGTTACTTAGGACATCTAGGCAAAAAAGGAGTACTGGCACAATACCTGTACAATAATGCTCTCCTATGTAGTATGTATTGAGGTCATTGGAGATCTGTTTCAAATGTTTTTCTTAGTTCTGCTAATTCCTAGTGGTTTGGGGTGATTCTCTACATTTCCAGATTGTCATAATATATATGTTGTTTTGTACTGTAAATCCAGAGGTATCTGAAGCAACTCTGTAATAGTGGAAAGAACTTTTTAGCAAGCAGTTGAATAATTTTCCATCTCTCACATTTTTCTAATCATAAAGCCAACCAGGCTGCTGGGGGAAGAAGGCATACTGCTTGAATTCACCCCTCTGAAACTATTTGTGAATTGTTGAACTAAGAGTACACTGTGAAGGCCGTCAAACAGAATACCATAGACACAAAAAAAGTTATATCATTTGCACATGCCTCGAAAAGAGGTTAAGTGCACTATGTGAAGACTTTTGTGCTTTCTTAGTGATGTTGTCATACATGTTTCAACAGACATTGCAAGCGTCCATATTCATGACAAGTAGTTAAAATTTAGCATGTGTACAAAATTGGGGGATTTTTGATATTTTAACCTTATTTACTAAGGAAATGAGCCTTATGCTATGTCTGTCAGATGAAAATAAAAATATTCAGGCAATTTTTGGGTATTTTGGGTGTTGTTCTGAAAGTGTATTATTCCAAACGATTATGTTGGTGATCTGTTGATTTATGCAGCAGCAAATGTAGCTGAATATATGTCTTAGGTATGCTGTTTGTGGAATACAAACAAGTTTAATTACTTTTCTGTGACTTCAGATCTTCATATCCTAGAGATCAGTTTTTAATTATACAGAAAGCTGTGCAACCCTGGAGAAGTGTGGACATGTTAGCACTTACAGTGCAAAGTATTGCCTGATTTGCTAAAGAAGGGCACATGTTTGCCAGAAGCATTGTGATTTCAATACCTGTTTTCTAGCTCTTATTATTTGAAAAGAAAAGAAAACAAAACAAAACAAACCACCCAAAACAAAACAAAAAACGCCCCAAATCCTCTAAGGATGTAGTTTGGCTGGTTTTAATGTCTATATCATAGTTGTGATAATTTTTAGGAACCTCATGGTTTTGGAATATATAGAACTGGGAGCAGTAACTGAAAATCATTTCCATTTGTCAGAGAAGCAAGAAAGATTTACTTGATCTACACCAGGAGAGTAACTAGAAACCATTAGAAATGAATGGTTAGCTTCAAGGAGACTTTTTCATATTCTTCCCTCTCAAGAAAGATGTGCGTGTTCTGTGTAGTAGTGCTGGAGCTTTTTGCTGAATTCTTAAGCTTTTGTTTCTTCAGAGTCCATTGTCTCTACAGTCACATCTACTTCAGGATGGTATTTCAACTGGTGCAGAGCTGCGGGGTACCTTGGGATCTGCATTGGTGCTGGGGATCCATTCTTGCAGACTCTTACTGCTGCTGCTTCTGTCTTTTTTCAGTTTCATGCTTCCAGTTATATTTTGATCATATACTGAAGCCCTTCTTAGCATTCAGGAGAATAAAAAGCATAACCTAAAGCTAACTAAATCTGTCCCTGTGGAAACAGTCATAGGGAACAGAACTGAGTTTTTTTAACTTGAATGTTACTGTGAATCTATAGTGCTAGGCATAGTCTTGTAATAGCTGGCTTTGTGAATTTGTATATACATTCATCCTTTTCTTCAAATAGTGCTAGTATGAAAGTGACATATCTGTTGTCTGTGTAAGCTCACATTTTATATACCTTCATAACATAATTAAGTTTACCACATTTTATTCCTGCTACAGCTGTGAAGAGGGGCTGAGTCAAACTGTATTTGTTCTTGTGCTTCATCATCAGAAATGTTTACCAGCTTTTTAGTTATATTTTATTTCTGAAAACACAATGAAAGTAATGGGGTTGCACTGGTATCAGAGGGTCTAATTTGGCCTGTATTACTAGTATTGATTGAGACATTTGAGCAAGAAATAATCTATTTGATTTCCACTGCCGAAGGCTGAGTTTTTAGGGCTGACAGGAAACAAATATGCATCTTTTCACTTCTAAACTGAGTATATTTGACCTGAAAGTTTGAGAGTTACCATAAACCCAAATCATGGCAATGGTGGTTGTACTGCAGAATAGTCTTTTCTCTCTCCTCATAGAGGTGATGCTTAGGTGTCCTTGATCAGCTGCGCTATCTTCTTGTTTGCTATCCTTTTTCTCCTCATGTCTCTTCTCGGTATGCCTTGGTTGAAAGAAAGTATAGGTGGACAGTTTGAATTATATATACAAAGATATTCCAGTATACCAATTAATTAAGTTACAGATACCATATTACTCCAGCAGTGTTGATGGCTCTGGTACGTTGCATGACATCCCTAGGATGTTGCCTCTGTGTAACAAAGGCTCTGACATCTCTAAAGGACTGTAAATTCAGTTCTCTGTTAATTCATGAGCATTCTGGTCATCCACCTGTAAAATGCAGAGTAGTTGATGGTTAATTAACACGTAATTATGTAAACTCATGTCCTCTACATACCTAAACAACAAATGTTTGTAACTGTTGCTTTGCTGATGCAGAGAATTTTTCCTATTAACTATTTCTGTACTTACCAGATTACATGTAAAAAGTATAAAATCCTTTATATATCCATAAACATAATAAAAATGCTACCCATCATAACTTTGACTTAGTCAGTAATTCTGGGTTTAGCCTGAGGGGTTGAAAGGAAAATTATTCCTGTTACAAATTTTAGTTATGCCATAAACATTGGGAAATAGCTATTGATCTTCAGCATCTGGCATCAGAAATGTTGTCTGCTTTTTTTTTTTGGTTATTTGATTTGTGAGTAGCATTGTCATATAGGATAAAAATAACAAGTGTCACATGAGATGAAGATGTAGCATATGCAAATGAGAATATTTTGGTTTGTTTATGTTCTAAAAATATCATATTGCTGAAGAATTTTTTTTTTTTGTTTCTAACCATACTCTTTTTTTAGCTGTCTCCAGAGGAATTTGCATTTGAGATGCAAGAAAGCAAATTCTAATTCTGTCAGAGACCCTGTCTCACCATGGGATATTGTAATGTATGCAGTATGTTTCTTGTCTCACAGGTACATTTAAAACTTCAGTTCAGTTGACTCTTCTCTGTTGTGGAAAAACTGTGATTTCAAGGGCCAGATGAGACAAAGGACGGAACCTTATTTCTGTACGTCTTGTCTTAAATCTGGGCTGTTAGGCAATGGCTGTTAGTGGAAAAAAAAAAAAAAAAAAACTGGCTTAAAATAGTAACACTGAAATTCTGGTCTGCTGTGATACCAGCAGCAAAGTTACTACTCTTCAGCACAGTGAGCTCTTACTGAGATGTTGCAGAGTAGGAGGAAGAGCTTTTTAAGGTGTTTGAATTTCACAGCAGCATGTAATGAGGGCAGCGTTTGAAATGCAGACTACTTTTCTAATCATAATAAGGCCTAGAGCCAAATGTGTTGTTTCATGGCATGTCTGCTTATGGTTCAAGATGTTTGACTGTAGGTGGAAGAAGAGGGAGACCTTAGGTGATCCCCAAAACCAGTAATTTTAGGTGAATGGAAACACAGGTTATACTCTTATTAAAATTTCAGGACAAGGATCCCTGTAGGCAGAGTAGGATAAAGGCCCTTTTCTTTTTCACCATCCAAAATGCTCTCCTCCTGATTTAAATGGAGGAAAGATAGTAGTTCCTGTCCAGGAGAAGTGAAGCTATATAGGGAAAAATGGCTTAGAGAGCTCCAAATAACTGGCCCCTGGAAGGATGACTGAGAGCAACTCTCTGTGATGTCTCTGTGATCCATCTCTGTGATGGATACTGACTCCTGAGTTAGGTGCCTGTGGGACCAAAAAGTGCTTGCTTTTTTCTCTCCAGAAGTCTGCATTGTGTAAAGCAAAACAGTAGTTTGTGTGGTCCCAAGTATAGTGCTAAATTAGTGCTATTTTAGTTGGCTCAATGCAAAGGTACAGTGAACCTAATTTTTGTGCCAAATACTATGTTGATGCATCTACATTAAAAGGAAGAATGTTTATAAAGCTATAGCATGGGGGTGGGCTGTGCTGTGCTGTAAAGGAAACTCCTAGAACATCCTTGAGAAATACTACACTTTTCTCCCTTGATACGCCTATATCCCATTTTGCTTGTTAGTTTTACTTATAGTCTTACTTTTTATCTTCCTGCACCCTGTGGTGAGTGCTGATACCCAGCAGCACCTCAAGTTTCTCAAACTTTTTGCACATTGCAGCGATGCTGTGACTTCTTATTGAATAAGTAAACTAAGCAAAGTAGGACAAAGACAACTTCAGAGAGGCAGCTTGTAGTACCTGTTGCCAACTCTTTGGCAGGAAGTTGCTCCCTTGTAAGAGTATCTGCCAGTGGCCTATTGATGCTTGAACCTTTCTGGCTGACTTTAGTCTGCCTAGCCTTGACCAAAAGGGGTAGGAAAAATATAGAGGCTTGCAGGCATTTGAGGTGGCCAAACTGACAGGTTGCGCTCCAGCAGGTAAACAGAATCCTATTAAGAACACACAGAGATAAAATGTGTTGTGTCAGTGTCAAGTGTTTTGTTGGGATGCACCTTGGTGAGGAAGACGTCTGTGGCCATTTCAAGGGCACAGTGCAACGATGAGGTTTCTGAAGGTTTTCTATAGCAAGTTCTGACTTAAACATTTTCTGATAAGACTAAAAATCTAAATCAAAACAGGCATCTGGATTCTCTTTTTGGAGCAGGACTAAGGTGGCATCTTTATCTGACTGCAGAGCCCCTCTGTGTAAAATTAGAAACACCTCACCATCTCCAGTTCTTTCTTCTCAAAAGAGCTGTAGTGCTACTTGAGTAATACTTTTTTGTCTTTCATTTTCTGGGAAATAAAAATAAATGGTGCTAAATGTATGCATTTTCACAGGGGAAAAAAAAAAAATCATTGAAATGCTTAGTTCTCTTTCTAAAACCTTCCAACAGTTTGAGAACCCAGAGCTGCCTTGATTTTTTGCTCCTCTGCAGTTATCCTTTAGACGTTTAATTTGGGTCTTGTACTCTTGAAAAGTTCTGCCATTTATGCATTGAGCCATTCATTTTGGTGACAAAGGGAAGCTAAATACCTTGAAAAATGCAAGCTCTGATTTTTTATATACTCCAATTTTTTATATATATTGTTTCTGGCTGGCAGGTCAGATTTGTACTGAAGCTATATGCAGCAACTTAAAATTCATGTTGGTGTATCACTGCAGTTACTACTCTCAAGCCTCCACACCAGAAAACTGTTAGCTTTCAGTTGATGATAACAAAAGATATTTTATAATAAACTGTGAAATAACCTAATTATCTGCAAAAGGTTTAAATATTTTGTATTCAAATGAAAGTAATTCTCCCCCCCCCCCAGCAAATTGGTTCTGTAAGACATACAATTGCCTGGCTTTTGCATTGGAGGGATATGTGTTTAGTGTTTGCTAAGACATGGTGTCTGCTCTAACAATAGATGGCTACCACTAAGTGTTCTGATGTTTACATATAGGCTTCTTTTTTTGTGTGAAAGAAGAATGTGGTAGCTTGCACCTATTAATTGTAGGTGCTGAGTGGTAGTCTGAAGACTTAAAGCTGTGGATCGTTTAAGATAGAACAGGACTTGTTTTGATTTTTGATTGAATAATGGATTNATAGCTTCTTTTTTTGTGTGAAAGAAGAATGTGGTAGCTTGCACCTATTAATTGTAGGTGCTGAGTGGTAGTCTGAAGACTTAAAGCTGTGGATCGTTTAAGATAGAACAGGACTTGTTTTGATTTTTGATTGAATAATGGATTTGCAGTATGGGTATGGGTTGTCCCCTTACCTTGCTTTGTGCAAATCACTTGTTTCATTTTTTTCAGCTATTAAAAATGAAGGGAAGAAACTGAAAGCTTGGGAGAGAAAGATGAACAAAATGACAAATAAGATAATTTGTTCAGGAAGCACTTCTACTTCAGTCATGGTCAGTTATGAAGGCTGGTGGCACCAGCCTTCCTTTGCACTGGAGGGAACCTAAGAACATGGAGTAAGTTTCCACCTTCCTGAGGGTGTTTCTTGCTTCAAGGTAGACCTTTCAAATACCCTGTTGCCTCTCTAAAATGCTGTAGGCACTGTGCTAGTAACACTATTATAAACCAGGTCTAAATGTGAGTCTTCATGTAATTATTTGTGTATCTCCTTCCTGTGTCATATAGAAGATTCAGGACAGGTTTCTGGGCGAAAGAGGGTTTAGTTACTTCAGTGCTGTTTGTACAGCATATAAGTGAACAGTTTTCCTTTTATCTTGTACTTGAAAGCTCTGTGTTAGTCTAACATCTCTACGCACTCTCCAGAAGTGACCTGGAAGTGGTGGGTTCCCTGTACATCAGTGTTTTTTTAATTTCCTTATGACATTTTCAAGTCATTTTATAATGCAAATATCTATTTGCTACGTAAAGCATTCTCAAGTTGTTTGGTTTTCTTTTCCTCTTTTTAAAGTGATTGAAAATAGACCTTTATCTAGAACATTGATTTAATTTTTAGTTGACTAGTAGAAATGCCAAATCTTCCAGGATGTCAAAAATGTTGGGAAAAAATCTATCCCCCTGAATTTACATAAGTCAAATATTATCTCAAATGCAGTCTTTGTTAAATGTGAAATCTGAGATTTGGTTTATGCATTGTGGGTTTGTTTGTTTGTTTTTTGTTTTTGTTTTTTTTTTATTCTGGTACTGCTGCATTTTGTATTTTTAAGGGTAAACTGTATCCTTCAGTGTTGACATGGATGTCTTAAGAGTCAGGAAACAGCAGGTACTAAAATTTTGGCTCTGCTGAAGTTGATTCTTCATATCCTTAGGGGACATCTCAAGGGTCCATAAACCAGTCTTACTATTGCACTCTTCAGTTGAAGATTAGAGATTGCAAGTTACATATCTGTAAATTATGTCCCAGAGCTGCAAGCTTTTACAAGAACAGGAGTTAATTGATCTGTAGCATGAAATCTGTCAAGTGGCTGGTGAGTGTGTGTGTATACACATGCAGTGCAGTCATCTTGTTTTGCCTACAGCTATTTTTTCATGAATCAATAGCATGCAAAGCACATTGTCTGCCCACTTGGGATGTCATTTTATTTTGTTAAATTTTCTCCTTCCCACTGAGCATAACGAGACAAATGGGATAAGCAGTGAGAGGAAGCTTGTACAACACCTTGTTGTACATGTTCTGTGTTACACACAGAAAGGCAGTGGTTAAAGTTCACAATTGTTACACTTTGCTTGTTAATAAATATGGCTTTAAAAAAAACCTAAAAAGATTACATTTCTTACCCTCCCAATATGTGGTTGTACTCCTAAACTGAGAAGTTAATGGGACATTCTCAGACAAGAATCAGATTATTTCACCAGTCCTCTACCTCATTCAAGAAAACTTTCAAGAACAGAGTCTGTGAAGGCGAAAGAGGTGAGTTTTCTTCTTTAGATCTACCTGAGAGCAAAACAAATATCAAATTGCTTCTAAACCCAAAAGGAGTCCTAGTGTCAGGATGTACATAGCCTTAGGGTATTGTGTTCTATGCTTTGTTTTATTTAGGTAAGGAGGAGAGTCCATTATCACCTTATTTCTGTCTATTGCTTTATATTCAGTGCAGACCAAAAGAAAATATTTTACTTAATTAGATGCCTGTTTACTAGATCATAGCATGTAGGGTGACTAAATAAGGATACGGCCTGATAAAACCTGGCTTTTGTCTCTGTGTAAAAGTCAGCTGTTTGGTTTAAGAAACTTGGATTTTTCTTTTTTTTTTGTTTTGCTAGCTTGGTGTCAGCTGCACCTGTCTGAACAGGATTCAATCTTGTATTGCAATTATAGCAAAACTAGGAGATGCAAGAAAGAAAAATCACCTTCATATTTCTGACATGACTGTTGAAAAAGTAAAATAAAATTGGTTTTCTGTTGTCTTGAAACAGATGTTTGATTAAACCCAGTCGTGAACTTGTACTCAGATTTAATTTATTGTTTAATTTTGTACCATTCTTTTGTGAATAAACTGCCTCGGGAGCAAGCAAATAGGAGTTTCCTGTATATTGCAGACTTGAAATGGGGCTTCTTTCAGCAGAGTTAGCATCCTAGGAAAAAGAACAAAATTGCTGATAAAGCAGGATCATGTATATAGATATTTGTCAGGGTTTAAAAGCTGCGGTAATCTCAGTTTGCAGTACATCTCCACTTAAATCTGAGTAATGGAGTTTGGTCCAAATAAAATCTCAATCTTCAAAACTCAGACTTTTAAAAGTGATTTTTTGTGTAGTTTTTCTTTTTTCTGGTTGTGGAATTCGTACTCTTGACAATGTTCAGGCATTTCATGCATTTCACATGTTCTGCAGCTGAGTGTAGAGGGATCTTATGTGAAGGAGATGTGATACAGCTGTATCTTTAAATTATTTTTGACCAGATGTGAAATATCTGGAATTTCATGATAGTCATCTTGTTTTTCTGTACAGAAATTCTTACCTAATAAGCAAACACAAATGTTTGAGGTTATGACCCAAAACCAAGCTTTAAAACATTTTCTGAATTGTAGTCGTGTACTTTAGGAAATTACTGACATTATAAGCACAAGCATACATCTAATTTTACTACTTATCTGGTTTGTCTTGCCTAGCACAGTTGATTTGAATTCTTCCTCTTAAAGACTGCAGATAAAATGTCTGTATTTCATTTAATAAACTTTATCTTGTGTATATTTCTTACTCAGAATTGGAAGAGGGAGCACTCAGTCTATCCAGTGACCTGTATCTGGCTTTTCAGGAAAACAAAAAAAGAAATAAGTAATGTATTGACTATTAAAATCCTAAAAAAATTACAAACCCAAACCAAAACCTATTGACTGTAGATCTGGAGCATTCATTTGAAATAAAAAGCTACAATTGATTGTAGACGACAGAAATAATTGCAATTTATCCTGTTAGTATGCTTCTGTTTGATGGACTATTTTTAGCAAATATTTTTTCTTTATTTTCTCGGGTTTTATTATGGCATTTATGGTCTAAAAAGTTATAATTGCCTAGATTTTTCATTTTGTGTTAGTTGGTTTTGTTTCAGTATTTGTTTCAGGAAGTTAGCATTTTTTCTTTGAATATGCACATCTGTTGTAAAGAAGGAAAACTGATAGAGGCATGATTGCTCACTGCAATAGGAGAAAATTAAAATCCTATATTCTGTGGAATAGAATAGGAGCAGAATGCTGAGATAGGACATTCAAAAAAGCAGCATTTGAAATGTTACTGAGTTGTTCAGTTATCATTTGTAAACCCTGTAGCCATGAGGCATTTCAGCCATTTTAAATTACTAGTGTGTAAATGTTTAAATTATGCCAAATATAAAGATAAACATTTCTATTATGCGTCAAAATTTGAAGATCATCAGTAACTTCCTATTCTTCGTAACGTTCAATTTCATGCAAGAGTAACTGATGTTTTCAGATGCAGTCAGTGATGCTGTGGCATCTGCAGAGCTGTTGGGTAGTAAGGGAGAAGAAATAAACGAAATGATTTTGAATAGCCTAAGGTTGATTTAGTGACACCATTGGACAGTGTCCCCCGTATTGCCTTATTAAACCCAACCATTATCATATCAGTAATTTTATTTATCATCATAATTGTATAACTATTGTATATTATATACCCAAATTTGTTCCCATTAGCCTTGAGTCTTAAATCATTAAGGGCAGATTTTAAATTACATGTGAATTAAAATACGTTTTTTTCTTAATCAGGTCATTCTTTGCAAAAAGCTCCTTCAGATTTTTCTTCACCCATTATTAAAGTTTTCCTTTCTCAAATCAAAATGCAATATTTCTAAATAGTTTGTTGTCTTTTTATAATTAACTCAAATTAGGGCATAGTGAAAATGAGGTTTTAACTGTTTTAATAGTCTCATTTGGAATTATTTTCCTCTTTCCTATAATGAATCAAATTTCTAATTATTCTTCCAGCTTAATAATTTGCATTGTTATCTGGCTGCCTTGCATTTAATCAGCAAGAGTAACAAGTTAATATAACACTAGGAATCTTTCAGGACTATCTATGTAGTGTTGCAACTGCTGACAGGGTATGGAAATTCACTGGAAATGATGGGCTCAGTTCACTGGGGATTTCATCTCTTGTCAGAAACACAGTGACTGGCATCTCAAAATCTTCAAGTAGAAGATACAGTAACCCAGCTCTGGCTGGGTTATGGGACATTGTGCTTATCTAGAAAGCCACCTGCTTTTCTGGATTAGTATGCTCTTATTTTGCTGTCTACCAGTAAGCAGCAGAAATATTTTGGTAGGAATTGTTGACAGGAATGTCTGGGTTTATATTGTTGTCTTACGTTTACCGTATTAATGGAAAGCTATGAGGTGAGTTGAAGTACTTTGCATGGTTAACTGCAAAATAGAAGTTTTCAACTAGTTCTGAAAAAAACCCAATAAACCCCAAACAAACGAGAAAAAACAACTGGTAATTGGGCACTTCCTTTGGTAAGAACTTACTGCTTACAAAAATTTTACAGTGTTCAGAGTTATGTATTAGGCAAAATACCAATGGTGCCAAGGATGCTTTAACACAAATAACGGTACATGCACTAAGAATAATAAAATATGAAGATGAAGTTGAGGGTCTGCGTCATGGGTTTTTTTTTTTTTTATGGGAGCCCAGAGACTATAGTCAAGTTAAAGGGATGATTCAGTCTTTGTATTACTGCAGTAATTAAATTGAAGTTTGAAACAATAATTGATCCTTAATCTTAGAAAAATTAATCAAATATTCTAAAAGAAACAGCAATAAAATGATTTTTTCAAGACGAAACATTTCTACCTTCTGCATTTCTGATAAAGGATGGAAGGGCATTTCTGATAAGTATGGGTGGCTTAATGACTGTGGTAAAAAAGAGAACAAGTAAGTCTTACTCATAATTCTTTGCTCACTGTTTAAAATGATGGCAGCCATATTTTCTGTGTGATTGCATGTTATTTGCTGCTCAGTTGTCTCCTATATCTGCAAACTATACTTGATAGTAAGTATTTCGAAAAGTCTGAAGTTTTACAATACTACAGCAAGGAAGAATTGGCCAATCCTTGTTTGTTTCGTTTTAACTACTTATGATCTCAAACTGAATCTTTGATTTTCAGTTGGACATGAAATACCTGGGAAAGAAAGATAGAAGCATTTGAATGATATAATGGAGTCTATCCCTGTTTCTCTGTACCAGGTCTCTGTTATATGCTATCACAGCATCAATAAAAAAATAAATTCAAAATCAGATGAGTTTCTCCCATCTGGTTATACCCTCTTAACTAATTCATAGACAATGGTAGCATAGGAAGAAAAAGAACTCCTTTTAGCATTTCCAGTGTTGCACATATTTCACAAATAATAAAGCCACAATTTGGTGTTATTTCTTACAGTTTAATTTTGCTCTTAGTAATGTCAGGGCATAAAAAATATAAAAAAATATTGCAGTCTTTTTTTTTTTTTTTTTTTTTTTTTTTTTTTTTTTTTTTTTTTTTTTGCAGATTTTTCGCAATATTTTGTT
>NDXB01004960.1:81270-98267 GCA_002631895.1 Agapornis roseicollis
TTTTTTTTTTTTTTGATTGTTTGTTTTGTTTTGCATTTGTTAGTAGCAGATATTTCGCAATATTTGCAGTTTGAAATGCATTAAATCTATGTGATAGGGATGTTGCTGTGACATTTCTTTCCCAACTTTTAGGCCAGGTTGGCTGTATGTTGTGTTAGAGGGAGGGAAGAAGCAGGGGGCTTTGTGACATCAGAGCAAAGAAGCTTTATGACCTGATCATAAAAATGATTCTTTTACACTGCCTTCATTAGGAAAGCATTAAACACTCATTAGGGCTCTAAAGTCTTAGCTGTTATGAACATGGCTATAGTTTGCATAAAACTTTTACCTTTGGTGTTTTGATTTGATGCAGCAATAAAAGTGTGAATATGAAGTAGGAAGTTCCTAAGTGTAAAAATAACAACAGCAACTAAAAAACAAAAATATTCAGTATTTTATTGGCCTTTGCCTTTGAAATATATATGTATATATATTTTTTTTTCTCTCTTCCTGTTAAAAGGCACAAAGCTAATCCTACCCAAGACACTTTTTAAAGTGCTCATGGAAGAAATTGTACCACAGGGACTCAACCTGAAGTTACAGCACAGAGTTAATGTGATACCATGTATTATACTGGTGAAGCTACACTAAGTTGCAGCTGAGTGGCATGTGTCAGTAGGAAGGACAGGTGCATGATCTAAAGGATTCTTTTCCTAAGTGGGGAACCTCAAGTGATATACCTGGATCCTAACTGGGACGTCATGTTAGTAATTCATGAGTGCGTTGAGGCCCAGAAATGGTGCTCTGACAGGTCTGTGCTTGTTGTATATTTGTGACTGTATTGAAACCAGACAGATCTGTAAAAGTGAAAACCTTTTCTTTCACCCTTCTCCAGTATTTTCCTTGAGTTGTATTTTCAACCAGGTTTGAGATTATTACAGCTGCTGTAATTATACTAGTAAATAGTGAAACATTCCATGTTATTTTAACAATGCAGTGATACATTAAGGCTCTTAAAACATAGTGAGTGCTGATGTGCATGTTGCAGATGTAGACTCTGCAGAGTCCAGCATCTTTAGGCTGTTGCTATTCTAATGCCTATTTGGCTGTTCAGAGGTCCTTATGGGTTGTTCCTCTCTTGAGAAAATGTGTTGTGTGCTTGGTAAACATTACAGAGTTTTATTTAGAAGGTGCTGATAACAGATTTGATTTACCAGTTTGCTTGATGCTAGATCATGTTTCCTCCTTTGCAGGCCCTTCCGTGTAGAAATTGGTCTAATTTACTTCAATTTAAATGTTAATGATCGTCTTTTTCTCAAAGAGGAAAGAACATGCACAAAGGGGAACATGCAGAATGACTCTGAAAATAAAGATTTGTTCTCCTGACAATCCTAGTAATAACTTTGTGTCTAAAAGTCCCCTTCTAGATGCTGTTTTGCTGTTTGGAATTAAACTGTTTTTACATAGACAACTTTTTAAAGGTATTGATCAGAGATTAACATTTCAAACTCAATCTGATAATATGTACATTTATTTGAAGCCATTACAATGAATAAAAATTGTTTGCTTTTGGTGTTGTCTTTTTCCCAGCTCTGTAGTAGCTATGGAGGCTTCAAAGTGCTTTACAAATCCTGGGGGTGGAAATGCGAATATTTTATCAAATGTACAATGAATTTTTATCATATACTTTATTTTGAAACTTTGACCACCTGTATTTATGTAATAGCACATCTTAGAATTCTTAAACTGTGTGCTGAGCCTACTTAAAATCCCCAGTAATAAGAAGTAATCCTTGCTTTGATGAGCTTCCTTGCTAAATAAGTATTTATTTAGAGTAGAGCAGAATCAGGTTATATATGATATACAATAAATTTAGTTATTCAGGATAAAGCAGAATTGGGTATACATGGTGCAAACTGATTTGTGGAGAAGAAGAAACCTGTACATGTAGCTGGACAGGCCTGGGGATCCTGGGCACTGTGGCTCTTTTCCAGGTACAGCTTCTTGTGAGCCTCATGGGCTTGAAAGGAGTGTGAGCATGCTGCTGGTGTGAAGACATGGCAGGGGCTTGCAGGTTACCATGTTCTGCCACAGAGTGAGCAAAGGGAGATAGGTTTGGACTGTTTTTTCTGATTTGTGATTATTAAGCTCTGTCTAGTGCATTATAACAAAACACAGTTGCAAAGCTGGAGGGGAATGCTGATGGACACTGGTGGCAATTTAAAATCTGGTCTTGCTCTTTTCATTAAAGGAGTTGATGAGAAATTAACTCTTCTGGTTTTTAAAATATCCACAGAAGTACTTATTCTGTATATAAAATGTCTGTTGGTGCCTCCTTTCTTCCTCTCTGGAAAAATAGGTGTGGGTCAGCTTGCTGTCTGCAAAGCTGCATTCCAACACTCATCTCCTCTTGTCACCTTCATGTAATGATGAGCAGGAAAGGCAGACCCTACACATCCAGAAGTCATGCTGGATAAAATCAGATGAATGTTACTATACAAGTAATTTACCCTGTCAGAGTGCTCCTGTTATCTTCAGTGTCTTTCCATGTGCTGTAAAGATGGAGAATCTCTCACAGTTTTTATGTTGCAACTTTGTTTTGCCAGACAGAGGATAGTTTTTCCCCTCTGTGTTTATTAGTTGGTTGGAGTGGCTTGAGAAGTTCAGTCATAGATTCATAGAATGGTTTAGGTTGAAAGAGACCTTAAGATCATGTGGTTCCAACCCCCCAGCACAGGCAGGGACCCCTCAGCCTAGACCACGTTGACAAAGGCTCTGTCCAGCCTGGCCTTGAACACTCCCAGGGATGGAGCATTTGCTAATTCTTTGGGCAACCTCTTCTAGTGCCTCACCTCCCTCTCAGCAAAGATCTTCTTCCTTGTATCTAACCTGAACTTCCCTTGTTTAAGTTCAAACCCCATTACCATTATCACTACAATACCTGATGAAAAGTCTGTCTCCTGTATCCTTCTAGGTCCCCTTCAGATAGTTGGTAGGCTTCTCCATGCAGCCTTCTCTTGTCCAGGCTAAACAGTCCCAACTTTCTCAGCCTGTCTTCATACAGGAGGTGCTCCAGTCCCCTGATAATCCTCTTGGCCCTCCTCTGGACTTGTTCCAACACTTCCATGTCCTTCTTATGTTGAGGGCACCAGAACTGCACACAATACTCCAGGTGAGGTCTCACGAGAGCAGAGGAGCAGGATCATCTCCTTCGACCTGCTGGGCACGCTCCTTTGGATGACNTCTGGACTTGTTCCAACACTTCCATGTCCTTCTTATGTTGAGGGCACCAGAACTGCACACAATACTCCAGGTGAGGTCTCTTGAGAGCAGAGTAGAGGGGCAGCCAAAGACATGGTTGGCTTTCTGGGCTGCGAGCGCACACTGCTGGCTCATGTTCAGTTTCTTGTCATTCTTATTTGCTTTCTGATTCTTCATTAAACAGGCACATGTCTACCCTCTCATGTAGAATAAAGTCATTTGCACTAAATAAGGTGAATGTGGATATTACAGAAAATGCTATATTCATTCTGAACCTAAAAAAAATACATCTGCTTTCTTTTAAAATGAAAGTACTGGTTCTGGTTTTGATAATATCTGGGGCTACGAGTAAATTTTATTTTGTTGTTTAAGTAGCCTTTATAGGCACAGGTGCTAAATAGTTATAATTACATCACCATATTTGCTGTTTGGAATGTAATTTATTGGCTTTGGATTAGGTATTTTGATTGATTGATTGATGTATTTTGGATTCGAGGAAATGTCTCTCCATCTTTGTGGCATGCCAGGTATGATTAATATCAGCAAAAAATACTGAAGTAATTAGTTTTTAGTGTTGAGAATTTCCTTTTGTTTGTCAAGATGGAAGAATGTGTCAGTAAGACACCAATTTTCATTTCAAATGAGTGCTTGTAAATATGTAGAAATTAAAAAGCAATGAATTGTATTTATGAATTTTAATGGATGGGTATGGTGCAGCATTATGAAAAGGAAATGAATGGCATAAATTACAGTAGTATATTAATTCATATAATTTTCCTGTAACTCATTTCATATATTAGTCAAATCTAGACAAGTCATTGTCACACACATTGTGAATCTTTTGCCACAATGCTGAAACTCATCCATTACAAAGCTGTAACATGGCAGCATTTTTAATAGTGCTAATCAAAACTCCAGTACTGTTTTGGAGAGGTTGAGAAGGGGACATTTCCTGTGTCTGTTAAGCAATGTAAGAGAAAGGATGTAACAAGAAATGCTGAGACATTTTAATATTGGCATTATCGTGGTTTCCTACTACCTTTAATCTACATAATTTTTTTCATTTAAATAAATGTAAATGTAGAAGGTAACCATGTTAACTGTATATGTTTAGTTTTGCATCTTCCTTGTTGAAAGGAATCTAAGTAAAAGTCTATTTGAAAAAGTGAAAGTATTGCTTTATATAGTTATTTATTTTACATTGGTGGTGCGGACAGAGCATTGTATGTGGTTGCAGGGTGAATTAATGGATAATGGAAGTGTGTTACACAATTTTGTAATAGATACCAGTGGACAGAAATTTTGTTTCTTCCTCTAAAATGTATGATCAGAGTGAGTTGGAATGTTCAAGGACAGAATAGGATGGTGGGTATAGGCAGGCATGTATTTCAGATGGAAAGGTTACAGTCATATCTGTTAAAAAATACTTTAAAGCATCATTCAATGTAGCTGTGGTTTCAGAAATAGTCAGAAGGCTACAAAAAGACCTATGTGCTGAACTGCAGAAGTAATTATAAATGGTCAGCTTCAGTGACTTTCTTTAGCAGTGTAGAAAAAACAGGTTCAAAGCAGAGTCATGCTGAGCTTCAGATAGATAGGTTCTTTTAGGGGAGAAAGTAGAACGGAATATAAGTAGAAATCAGACAATGATTTAATGCTAGCGGAGGTATTTTCAGCCTGGCAGCAGCAGACTCAGATCTTCAGTGGACTCTCTTCTTAGTATCTGTGAGGGTAATGAAGAAACCCCAAAATTGTCAGTTGGCCTGAAGTTGCTATACAGGAGTCTGAACTGGCAGTAGAAAACTTCAAGGGTCCAATAAACTGGAAAACTCCTGAGTTAGAACTTAAGTGCCCAGACCCATCTTCACTTATATTTGTGGGAAGATTCATTGCAAATAACTAATTGGACACTAGATTACTTCCCTACCAACACTTTAGTTAACTGCAATTAAAATTTTAAGTTTGTATTGCACTTTTTACTGATGGCTTCGTGCGAAGTTTTATCACTTCTAAAAAATGCTGTGCTTGTTTGATTAAAAATGTATCTTGTTAGAAAGAAAGACCAGAAAAAAATTCTATATCCAGCAACTTTTCATTTTAGTCATATTTAATGGAAGGATTAGCCTGTAAAAAGTACCTAAGTTTTGCAAAAAGCAGAATCTTGATTCTCTAGTGTATTTGAGCATGTACAATTGGGCACTGTAGAGCAGGTAGCTGAAAACCAAAAACCATGTCACGGCTATAAAAGAATATCAGACAGATGTGCAACACCTCTTCAAAAGTTATTTCATTAAAGTATTAACTCAAGACAATATCAAGATCATTGCTAATTTCAAAGGTACTTAAAATAATTTATTAGAAATGGAATCAAAGTACTGATCTATGGATTTGAATCAGTAACTTGCTGAAATCAGAAGACTCAGTAAGTTCACACTTTAGTCAAAGATAAACCTTTATAGTTTTTCAAAGCCCTGAGAAAATTCCTATCTGTGATTTTCTCTTGATTTAAGTAAAACAAAAATACCTCCCCAAATGTATTCCTTTTGAAGAAAAAAATATCAATTTCCTCCCATCCAGCCTGTGCAATGCACTATTAAGTGGCAATGAACATTTCAAGAAATGGACGTCATGTCTAGAACTGAGGTTGGTTCATCTTGTGTAGGCAGTTACTGATGATTTGTTTACATGTGTCCACATCATTTCACATTACATGATGTCAACATGCCTTTCAAACCAAATTTATTTTGACTGAAAGCAAATTTATGTAGTGCAGGAAGCAGTGGAGCCTAGGAGCAATGCTCGTACATAACCAACTGCAAATAATTTCCAAGACAATTATTTTGTCTTCTAGGGAGGTTCATAGAGGAGGATGTCTTTCACTTTAGAAAAGGTTTGTGTTCTGTTGATTTACTGTTTAAAAATAGATATGTTTTCATTCTAGATGTCTATTGAGCAAGGACACTTTGAGATCAGTGGCCTAAAGGCGTATGTTTCTTCTTGTGGTAATTTTCAGATATTTCCTTGATTCCTGACTTTTCTTCTTTTTGAGACACAAGTTCTCTGACATGTCTTCTGCTGTGGTTCCAGCTAGCTTCTTATATTAGAACCAGTCTTTATCCTTGTCCTCTTAATTTCCCTTATGCAAATTGTAACACATAGAAGAATTCAAAACATACAGAAGAGCTGAATAAAACAAATCTACAAAGAAAATCTGATCATAAATGGAAAACTTAAATAGGTTTTAGAAAAGAGACTTTTATTTTCATGACATTTGTGCCTATTTTTGTGTTTTCTGAAATGGTTAGAACTAATATCAAAGGTAACATGCAGTATCAGTAGGCTTGTGGGGTTTGTTTTTAGAAAAGAAAAAGCTCTGCAGCTTGGAGATAATATGTAATGTAGTAGTTGCTAAGGTAACTGCATGTTTTTGTGAATAGTGGAACAAATTAGGTGAGCAAAACATCTGTATGTTGTCAATACGGAGGTTAGAGCTGCCCTTAAGCTGTAGAAATTAACCTCTTCAGACCTGCTAACAAAGCTGAGGAACATGGAAGAGGAATGGTCAGGCTGAGCTCTCTGTACTCCATTGTACTCCATTCTCTGTACTCCAGTGAATGCTGTCACCTCTCCCTGGGAAGCAGAGGTTAGGGTTGTGATAGTGGTGGGTCTTCAGAGGGCCACATTCTTGTCATACCTGGCTGCATGAGGACTGGTGTGTGCCCCCCAAGTCCCTGAGGGGTGGCCAGTTCTCCCTTTCAGCTTATACTGGAGGTGGTTCTCAGTTAATTGTGCTACTAAAAAAGGGAAATGCAGACTTGGTCCTTTGAAGAGATACCTGTAGAGGTTGAGTGTGTCCCACCCCATATGTCCAATCTCTGAGAACACACAATGGCTGAGTGCATATATTGCCTGTGCTTAACTTCACACTTTGACAGGTTTAAGTAGATGAAGCCTAGGTGTTACTAGCATCTGTTTACGGATGTAACCAGCTATCTCTTTGCCAACCACTGATGAACAGGAGGATATGTTTTGTAAAGGTCTGAAACATGAATTTTACAGGATGAAAGCCTGATGCTGTTGTGTGATTACTTTAAAGAGCGATGGCTTGCAATTCCAGTCAAAATCTGGCCCATATCTACAAAGAGAGAGATATGATTTTATTTGGGAGGAGAAGCTTACTGAATTTCTTCTGGCATACCAGAGGCTAAAGACTAGAAATGAGAGCCAAAAGAATAGTAAAATAGTTCCAAATCCTTTAACACTAAAAATGATATGCCTCATTGCCATTCAGAGCAGGGATTATTTTACAGAAGAAAGTCAAGGTATGCCTAGGTGATTTTATGTGCCCATATTTCTGAGTGTTTATCTCTGGGATTAAAGAAGATCTTTGTTTCCTACCCTTGACATGTTTGCCTTAGCTTCCACAAATTGAACTTGGCACGGCATAACAGGATTAGAGGTTTCTGCATTAGAGTGGAGCAGTGAGGTTATGGGGTCAGAATAATTTGAAATGTGGAGGCAAAGCTTTGTATGATTAGTGTCCAATGTTAGTTCTTTACAAGAATAAAATTCATTATCATTATGTGGAATGGGAGGTGAGGTGAAAACACCCAAGTGTTGTGAACTATGTCCTCCTCCTCCTCCTTTAAAGCATATTCTCAAACGAAGGCAGGGAGCACACAGCTGCCTGCCTGGGAGAACAGAGATGCAGAGGGAGCTCTGCAGGCAGTCTTGTCAAGACCACATTCACTGAAGATCACCAAGATTGATTTGAAGGAAACTCAGACATGCTAGTGCTGGGAGCTCCAGCTGACCTGTTTCCTCACAAAACTATCTGTTTTGAAAAAGCTGTAGCTCCTGCACGAAAACCAGCCCCATGGCCCATCATGGGAAACAACTTCTATGTGAGAGCTGCACTCAGCTTCTCAGGAGATTTCACTATTATTAACAGTGAGACTAGTAGGTACCACTAAAGCTCCACCTATTTTGGGTTAGATTTAGCCCAGCTGGAACACACAACATCTTTAGTCTGTAGCTGGTCATTATGCAGTGCAGCAGATGCTTCAGAGCTAGTGGGTCAGATTTATAGTTAAAAAAGAAGTAAGTATGGAGTAACTTCATGACAGTACTTACCAGATAAATGCAGCCTTTATTTACTTACTAATTTTTTAAGTAAACTCCTGCAATTGCTGTTACTGAGTAGTTTTAATGAGTAATTTTTTAAGCATATGAAAAATTTTACAATTAGGTTTTGTATTTGATAATGTAAATTAACCTTCAGTAAGAAGACTTTGTGCTGTAGGATGTTACTTGTTGAATCTGCCTAATTAATTCAGGAATTAGGAATAAATATGAGTTACCTTTGAATTGAGAAATGAGGCATAGCCAGAATTAGATGGCGCTTGGGTTTGCTGGTCTGTACACAGGATCTAAAATATTCTTCAGAGTGCATCTCCATAGATAGCAAGAAATATGTTTTAAAATTAGGCAGGTACCATTTTACACTGAAGTATTTGTTCTTTAAGATGAAAGAAATCTATTGTTCCCAGCTCAGAAATCTCCATGTCAATCCTTCTAGCTCAGTGATTACCAGAATTTCATTTTGGAGACACTTTCAAATCCAGCCACCTGTGCTCAAAATTGGATCATGGGATTCTTTAAGATTGTATAAAAGTGACAATTACATTGGTCTGAAACTGCTTGCATCCATTCCCATGGTGCTTTCCACTTCGCCTAACTAAGTTTTCTTGTCTCTTCAAGCTTGTTGCAATCAGAATTGCTTTTTACAGTAAGATTTGAGACCATATGAGAAGGAATAAGTTACTAGTATGGGGTCTCATGCAGCCCCATCAGTTTTTATCCTCACTTTCCCAAAAGAGGAGATGGTGAGAGCTCTCCTATGGAGGGTAGGACACACCCCATACCTCTGTGCTTTGTAGCATACCCTTCCAAATAGCACTATCAGAGAGGGGAGATAAATGTATTAATAAAGTATTATAAATATATTATTGCTTGCTTTCTCTTTTAAAACACATTTATCTGGAGAATTTGCTTTCATGACATATCTCCTCTCTCAGCTAGAACATTGGTTTCTCCTCCTTTAGCAGCAAAAGTTTTCCTTCTTTTCAGTCCCTACCTTGCTTACCCCAGTTGTTTTGCTGTTAATAATTCCTCAGTTTACTTTCAGAGATCTCTTAATTAAAAGTCACAAGCCTTTAATTATTTTACAATTCCATCAGAGTTTTTCAAGAAGGTAAATGCTGTCAATTTGTGGCAAGTGTTGATACCTGCATAATTTCTGTCACCTTTTGGGTGAGTGGTGATTATGTCTTAGAATAACAATCTCAAAGTTGTACTGGGAAACTGTTCTTGTTATTGGTCTCTAACAGGAAGATCCAGACTATTAATAGCTGACAGTCTGAAATGCATTTGGAGCTATCCAGAAAATGCACTTTTTGCCTATTATACAAAATGTATGATTTTACATGTTAAGAAAAACTCCTATCTGTAGACAGCAAATTTTATTCAGAAGAATTGGACCCAGAGGGTAAAACTAAGATAAGAATTTCCTTTTTTCTTTTCAGCCTTATAGTAAAGTATGTTTATGATCTGTCAGAGGGAGAAACGGAGGAGTTGAGGAGTTCAGACATGATAGGTAAAACCTATATTATGTTTTTCATCTGCTTTGCTTGTAATTCAGTAGCTTGCTGGACCAGAGGAAAGATAGGTGTAGCAAACCCACTACCACTGAAAGTGTGGCAGAATGATCTCAGACTGTGGAGGTAAATACAAAATTCGTGGGTATAGAATGAATGGAAAAGGAAGGTGTTTCCATGCTTGATGACAAGGGTCTGTGACAGGACAGAAAGGAAGAAAGAATGACAGAAGTATGTATCTGTTCATGTTGTACACAGTTCCCTAAACTACTGCAAGTGTGATTTCTTCTTCCTGCATAGAAGGTAGTAACTGTGAACTGTCTTCATGTTCTTTGGATAAGACAGATATTTCTTTTTTTTTCTGTAGACAATAAGGGAAGAAAAAAATCTGTTTGATAAGCAGAGACGTGATAATCATGGAAAAGATAAGAAAATTCAGACAAATAGTTGTAGATTTAAACCACAATGAGAATCATGGCTTGTTTTGACAAACAGGAAAAGTAATTCAAGAGGCATTTTGTGTTGCCTACAAATAGAACAAATTCTGGAGAAAAAAAAAAAAAATCTACATTAGCTTTATTCCTGACACTCATAACAGTGATTATAAGGAGTTTTGCTGCACTGATAAATGTATTGTGAATCATACAGGTTCGTCCAGGGCATTCATCTGGTTGAAAATCACAAATCTCTAAAATATGCTTCTAATATGTATTACTTTCTAAGAATAAGAAGGTTAAAATTTAATTCTATAGCAATGTATAGAAAAGCAATATGGTATATTGCATGGTTGTTATAATTAAGAATGTAATACTCGGGGAAGAAGTGTGTTGTAATATGGGAGGTGGGCAGGATTTTGGAAGATTTAACAGAAGCTGTAATTTCATATATAAGTATGAAAGAATATTTTGTAACAGAATTACTATTTTAGATGGAGCCATAGTGTTTTTAAAGGGTTGAAGAATGGGGAAAGTTGAATATGTGTTTGAATATAATGTACTGTGAAAGGGATACTGTTGATTACTGGAATTGGCTGCTAGTTAGTTTTACGTCAGACTGAATGAACATCTCTTTTCATAAGTAAGTTCACAAGCATTAAAAACAAGGACACGTTTTGTTTCTGGAGTGATATTAATAAGTACAGTAGATTCCCTGGAATAATCAGAAGATGGGAATAATTTGGTAGTACTGAGTTATTTACAGGCTGTTATTCTCAGTCAGAGATATATTGTGAGGTATATTTAAAAAGTAGCCAAGTAATTTATACAAATAACAACTGCCATAACTGAAATAATTGTCCAGAGGATGTGTTTGAAAAAAGGGATTAGTTTTCTTGCTTACAGTATCTTGTGACTATTGATCTACGAATCTGAAGCTGGATTCAGGTTAATGTGTGCTGTGAATGCAGTAGTCCAGTGTTTGAGAATAAGTTCTTGTAGACTAATTGTTATTGTGGGCATGTGTTGAAGATTTGTTATGCAAATATGTGTAGTGTGGTGTTAAGACTAGAATCAAACTGATGACTAAAAGGTCAAAACTGGAGATAATGTAGATTCAAGGGTCATGAGCCTACTCTCTTACAGAGCTTTTATTTATGTCTATATAGTCCTGGGATTTTAAAACTGTTCTTATACCTCTGAATCACTAGCTGAAAAGCTAAAAATCCAGAGCTAAATGTAGAACAGAATAGGACTGCAAGGCCTTTGGGAGGAGGGAGTGACAGCTTTAAGATGTAACTGTGGTGCAACATGTGCTAATGTCAGTATATGTCTGATATTGAGGGGTATTACCACATTCATGGGGGTTTTGTTTGATAGTAGAGGCCCAAAAAAATTGATGGGAAGAGAGCATTAACTGTTAGGATATCTAGCAGATATACTTGATAAACTATACATATGATTATATAAAGAAAATAGCATTTTAAAGGAAAAAATACTATGGTTGATAAAATAAAGGACAAGAAATTTAGTATAAAAGGATATCTCATTATTTAAAATGCCAAAATGCTTTATTAAATTCAGGATCTCCTCTTACTGCTGGAAATTCAGAGAAGCCTTTTGACCTTCCACTGCTTTAACAACTGTCAGTGGCTGAGCCATTATATTCATAAGCAGTTTTATAGTACATTTGAAACTACATTACCTATTTATATTAATACCTTCATACCACAACCTGAAGCACAGCTCCTTTCTACTCAAACATTCAGTTACTGCTGGCCTGCTGAAAAGATTAATGAAATGCAGACTTTATTAGCCACAGTGCAACATGTAATTTCACTATTGAAGTTACTGTTGTTGCTCACCTAAACCCACACCTTTGACCATGTGAATTGAATGTGTTTGATCTCTGAGAGTGCTTACAGAAGATAATTAACTGATGTAGAGGATGGAAGCATCCTGAGTTAGGTGGCATTGTGTGTAACAGCTGAGAGGAATACTTGTCTGGTGATACACATTCTTTGTTTTTTTTTCTGCTGTGGTCCTTTGGCCAGGTTCCAGGGTGAAAACTAATGTCAGACAGCATCAGTGTGTGCTGAAATGCAGCAGGGCACACAGTTGTATGTTAGTCAGGCGAACCCACCTGCTGTACAAGAGAATTTAAGGAAACCAGAGGAAAAGCAAAGTTGGATTGGTTTAGTTGTTCTCCTACATATATAGGGATAAGCTGAATATTGCCTTCTGGTAGGAGTAGCAATTCCTTTTTAAATACTGATCCAAGTGAGGAATAGTTGCATTGTATCTTGCATTTTTATTATTTTTTTATTGTTCTCTGGACAATACAGATCTCCTTCAAAGATGTACGTAAGTCAGTCTGGCAATCCTCGCTTACCTGTATTTTATATTTCTAGATTCCAATCAAAAGAGACTTAATAGGTCAGTCAATGTTGTCTCAGACTGGTTTCCCTTAGATTTGTGCATTTTTAGTCCAGACTTCTTAATAAACTCTATTTATGTGATAAGACTGTGGGTTTGTGTTTTTCTGTTTAGCACTGGCAATAGAGAACATGAAGTTTTTAGAGGAAAAAAAGGAGCCCAACAGCAGATGGAACAATGAACTATTTACATTGCTGTATTCTGATACTGTATGTGCTTTTATTTATTTTGTATTTGCTCCATCTCCTTCTCCTCAGGCTTTTCAGATCAATTGTCAAATACCTGCCTGTCAAAAAAAAAACCAACGACTTTGCCTCTCTATTTGGATGATTAATTGGGTAATTTCAGTCACAGGAAAGTTGCCAGATCTTGTAAAAANTTGCTCCATCTCCTTCTCCTCAGGCTTTTCAGATCAATTGTCAAATACCTGCCTGTCAAAAAAAAACCAACGACTTTGCCTCTCTATTTGGATGATTAATTGGGTAATTTCAGTCACAGGAAAGTTGCCAGATCTTGTAAAAATGGGAGGTGAAGGCACACAAAATCTAGCACCTATTGATTAATAACAGATGTGTATTCAGTGGGATGGAAGATAAACTGCTCTTTCCAGGGATTTGATAGATTGGGTGCTTGCTGCCCAGTTTCCCAGGAAGCACTGCAGGCACCTTTGTTAGGCTGCAGGGGGTGTTATCTAATGAATTTTCATTGATTACATGATAGTGAACATTGATCAGGACTCTGTTGACAGTCAAATCCCTACTTGTACTGCTGCTTCTGCCAGCCTTCTTCCCGTAAAATATAACAAAGAGTGTTTTCCCCTGTTTCTCTTCTCCCATGTTATTTCTTTGTGCTATTAAGAACTGACTTGAAAGGATGTATGTTCTTAGAAAAGATCAAACCCTAGAAAAATCAGCCCAAAGAGCATCCTCTCTTTATCAGTTACTTTGCTTAATGCATAAAGTGGCCAGCAGAGTGTATAATCCAATGTTTTGCTCAATTAGTAAATCAATATAATCCAAAGCAGATTTATAAACTGCACACAGACAACCTGGGGAACAGGATCTTTAAAGCCGATAGCATCAGCCAGCACATCTGAAGTTATAATGACAAAAGGACTGGTAAGAGAGTAACTGGATGTGAGATTACTTTGTAATGCTATTGTGAATAAAAAGGACTCTTACTTTTATACGCAACATGAGGAAAAAGCATTCTTGGCTTACCATAGTGCTTTTGTGATTCTGTGTGTTAGCTATAGTAGATAAATAGCTACTGCTACTAGAAAGAGTAGAGGGAAAATACAAAGAAGCAAAAGAAGAGATTGATAGGAGAGCTAGTAGGGAACTTCATGAAACAGTAATTCCTAATCCACTTGCGAAGAATCCTGAAGTGTTTCATATACTGTCTGTGGTTCAGGTTTTTGTTCTCACCTGTGATTGCTATTGTGCTTATTTGTCTTGTAAAATTAGTTACTGAAAGTTTTTACATTTAGGTAAGCTGTGTTGTTCTTTGAATGAAATCTGGATTTACTTTTAATGATTCCCTGTCATCTTTTATTCCTGAAAGTGTCCTGGTATTTCTTTCGAATTTTACACTGGGGCTTGTATATGACTACATTTCAGCTTTACTGCAGCTTCCTCATGTGAAGGCCACATCACTGGCAGATCATTGAACTATGGAGAACTAGATAGGATAGACTAGCTGGGTATCAGCTTTCTGGTGCGTTGAGAGGGATTTTCCTGGTTGTTAGCAACAGAGGTTAAACTAACATAAAAATCTCCTTCTGTCCACAGAAAGTACTGTCTGTCTTGATTTGGTCTTATGCTGTCACCAGCAATATCCAGTGGGCTGCCGTTTTTATTTGAAAAATTTATAAAGGACAGATCTAATTCAGATGGCAAGCAGCTGTTAAAATTCCAGCTCTTTACTATTTAGTGTGGGTTGTTTATGGCATTTTTTGTTCATCCCTTTGTTTGTTTGGGGTTTTTTTTTAACGTTTTTGTTTTTTTTCCTGTTACATACATGAAAGCTATAAGGTGGTTGACTGCTGCTGGGTCACTGCAGAGATGCACATTAAAATGAGCATCTGTTCAAGCTCTGACTCAATTTTTCATCACAGTCCCACCAGCATCACTTCTGCCAACTGTGCTTCACGAGATATCATGGCAGCAACTCCAGTAGGGTGGCTGAATTACAATGCTCCTCAACCAAAGTGTGCTTTTGTGAAAAGACCACATGACCATGTAAAAGTAAGATTGTTGTATGATAAATTATACTTTTTTTCTTTCCTCACATCAGTCAAATTAAAGTTGTGTAAGCATTGGTATTAGTTCCTAAATTTCAGTGACTGTATGGCTGAAAAATGTCTGCAAGCAGAAAGAATTATTTTAACAAAATATTTAAATGTTCTACTTAACATCCTAATGTTGCCCCTTAGAGGTGCAAACTGCAAACTTGTGGCTTGGGAGTAGGCTGCACTTTTGCTGCTGGACAGGGGTTGGCTGGAGTATCCAGAACCATCAAATTCCTGAGAATTTCCTCCAAAGACAGGAACTTCTCCTTAAATGTGAAAATGTTATATGGAACTACATATAATGATTTGGTTTAATTTATGACACATCACAACCTGTATAGGATTTTTTTTCTGAGCTTGATAGTGTTTGAAAGAATTTCCTTTGTAACTGGACACTGAGGAAATAACAGCGGTTGTTAGTTTTTTGTCACAGAGATAAATATTAATGAAATATTTCATATAAGCTGTGGTAAAGCCTGCTTGGAAATTCAGTCAGATCTTTTTGTTCATTAGCTGAGAGCTCGTTTGTCATTCATGCAGTAGCTCACTGTTCTGGAGGAATGCAACTATGCTCACATGTCAAGAAATCTGTGTTGTGTGTCATGTGATCTTTTCTGACTCATTTTATAACTCATTCAGTTGGTTCCCAAATTCTACAATTACTTTGAAGTATATGTATTATTCACAATATTCATGTTATTGGAAAACACTTAAGATGGCATAAAACGTGTGGCTATCTTCCAGTCATGTACAGAGAAGTAGCATTATTCATGTGAAAAAATAATCTGTTTAATCACCTTGTGCTTTGGGGCTTAACTGTCTTTGAATGTCTCCTGAGAACTTTCCTTTAGTAGCATCATCCCAGCTGATTACTCCAGCCTCTACCAGTCTGTTGTTGTTGAGGTACTCCGCACTGTTTTTCCTCCTTAGCATAGCCGTAAGTTTACTTTGAAGTTACATCACGCTAACTCAAGATGTTGTCTTCTGATCTTTTACAAAGAAATAATAATGAAATTACAAAGGTCTTCCTGATTTGAGCTCCTCGGGCTAAACCACCTGCTAGCTGCGATTACCTGAGGCTTTCCATCACTAGGGTTTTCCCATACTGCCAGACTTCAAAGGAAATGTATTAAACGTTACACTGTACTAATGATTAATTCTAATGTTGTATAATACAGTTTCTGGTATTTCTTGTCTTGCTTAGAGATTGATACAGCTTTTTCTGTTAACTCATTTAGAAGTTTTGATTTGATTTGAATTTTCAGAAAGGGCCTAGGTAGCAAAGGCCAAGTAAACTTTCTTCTGGCTTGATCAAAAATCTGTCCAAGAATTCAGGGTTTTCTAAAGGGAATCCTTTATATTTTTTTAATCTTGTGTGATGTCTTGTGATTGTAAGAAATAATGTGTAATACTTATTCTGTTCTTTTTTAGAATTCAAGGAGAATTTATTTGCTCACATTTCAAACCCTTCTTCAGTGTGCTTAACAAGAATGCACTTTCTTTGTGGCCTGATTCAGGCTGGGTCCTTGACTTTTTGCTTCTGTTTTTGATTTGACATTTTTCTCTCTTGCATTCTCCTCTGCTCTTCCTTAAGCACACATCCCTCAAATACAGCTGCTTTGTTCACACAATTAATGGTATTGACAAGTGTGTGTTTGAGGAGATGTGTCCCCTGTGCTTGGAGAGTGCTGTCATTTCAGCTATCTCCTTCCAACAAGGAACTAAATACTGCCTTATATGCAGTAAACTATAAAAAAAATCTGGTTAAAAATCTCACCTCTTCAGCTCTGTTGGAATTTTCATGCAAAATACAACAGTATTCTCAGTGGTTTTGCTCACACACATTAAGGGACAACCACTAGGCTTAGAAAAGTCAGGGTTTGTTTTTTTTTTTTTTTCACTTTGGAGAATCTGAAGTAACGTTAGCGGAAGGAATAACGT
>NDXB01004960.1:102887-115623 GCA_002631895.1 Agapornis roseicollis
TTTTAGTGTGGAACCTAAATGAGTGCAACTTTTATAAGAGATTGCAAAATAAAAAGAACGGGGTTCTGGTATTACTAAATTAATATGTGTATAAATCTAAATGGTAAAACAAACAAACACGAAACTCATATTCCAAATACCCTTCATTTAATTACTAATGTTAAATACAGCTCTTGGAACATTATTTAGTAGCTGTCATTAACAAGAATGGAGTTCCAACAGTGGTATGTGATACTACCCTCTTTTCACAGTATTTTTAGTGTAGTAGTCTTAATGGGGAGAACGTACTTCTAACTCAAGATCACCTTCATCCAATCAGCTACTACTGAAACTCTCCCTGTGTATTTAAACCTTCTTCCCTTAGTGAAAATTCATCATAACAGAAGAGAGGTGAATGGAGGTGATATAAAATGTATACCATCAGATACAAATATGTTTTATGAACTTGGCACATTAAGCCTTGGGAAATCTTGTACCTGTGAATGCTTTCACAAATTATCTTGTATGTGCATAGGAGCAAACTATGATTTTTTAGTCTTCAGGGTATCTGCAAGTAGGTCTTTTCTTGCCTGTTGAGTGGAGAAATATGGCAGTAAAGCTTTAGAATTTGCAAGGTCACTTCAGACAAATAGAATTGTATGAAATTTCTTGTTGAGGCTTGAAAGCAGATGAAATTCAGATGGTTTTACTTTTCAGTATGATGTGAATTTCTTACTAGTTTGGGAAGAGTAAGTGAAAGGACTAGTTGAAGTATCACAGAAGTGATTAAAATGTTCTTCCAGATTCTTTGTTACAAAAAGGGAAGGAAACTGTAGTTTTAGAAAGAGAAAAGTAAGCCAAATTACCTGTGAGTAAAACTGCTGTTTTATGTTTTTACCTCTTTCCTCACAGAAAAGGTGTTAGAATCTTGCTCTGTGTAATGCATTGGTCAAAAAAGAAAAAGAAAAAATAAGAAAGAGTGAAATATTTAAGTTGGCTAGTTGAGGCTTAATTACAGCATTATGTATTTGATGCTTTTCAGCATTAGCAGCAATGTCTCATGTGCCCTCCTCCTACCACTGCAACTCAGAAACCTGCAAAACACAGTGTCACATCATCTTTAATTGTAGTTATGTCTTCGAGATATGGATATAGTGCATTTCCTTCAGTTACAGGAGTTTTTGTTCGCTTTCCATCTTTCCAGAGAGGGGTGATCAGAGTTCAGTCGTGTCTGGGATGCAATTGGTTATTTTTTCAAGTGTCGAAAGTACTTTTCAAATTTTTCAGGTTAGTTCCAAGCTCTGGCATTTGAAGCAGTGAGAACAGAAGAAAAACCACGCCACTATGAGTAATTTGCCATTTCCCAATAACTTTCCAAATAGATTCGAGTAGGTTTTGCATAGCTTTCACAATTGCTTTGAAGAGCATTCAAATGTACCTCTCATGTTGAAACAATCTTGTACTTAGGTTTCCCACACCAGCCAGTAGTGTATCCTGAAGTAGTCCTCTGCAGGGCATTCCCAGACTGATGTGTGAGAATTTAGTGGTTGAACCACTCCTGTTTCTTCCATGCAGCTGCCAAACCAGTTGCTTTAGCTATTGACTTTCCCTTTTAATCTTTGCTGTCTTGTTTATTCACATTTACTAAAGAATGAATGCTATTAACTCGGATGGTGACAGTAGTACTGAACACAAACTTGTTTAAACTGGATATGTAATTTGAAATTTATAAGGGGAATCTTCAAGTGAAAGCATGTTCTTCACCAATAGTGTTGGAGGTTCTGTTAGTTTTTCAATCCATATTTGAAAGGAGCACCTTTATATTTTCTTTTTAGTCTTGTCAGTGAGAGGCTTCTGTGAAATAATATAAAAGCTGTTGCATGTAACCTGCTACAGATAGGGAAACAGGGACAGCAAAGTATATCTAACTTGGGAAAGTGGTATGGAGGAATGCAGTAGGCCATTATTCTGAGAGTATCTGCTGAATAGATACTGCACATGGACCCATGCATTATAATGCTATAATCCACAAAAAGCTCCCATTAGAAATATGAGGCTTATAGTAGACACCCAACTCCCACAACTGTATGGCACGCTATAATGCCAGAAGAAAAGAGAAATAAATGAAAGGTGTTGGAGAAACAAAGATTGCTGCTGAAGATACACTGAGCAAAAACTATCAATCCTTGTTTAGAATAGTAGACACTAAAGTTTCAGTGTGTCTTGGATGGCAAAGGAAACTGCCATTCATCTCAATGTTATTGAAAGACTTTCTGTTCCTCTTAAGCCATATAATTGTGTTTTGATGCTTGGGAGTGTGTTGTCTTCCTCTTTGGAAATTGCATTCAAGGGAGAAGATTTTTTTACCGTTTGAAAATCCTAAGGATGATGGAAGATACTTTCTGCTACTTTGCTCTGATCATGTTTATGAGCTGCCTTTGGCTCAAACCTTGCAGCTGTGTTAAGTCATTGTTCGGTAAAACTACCAATGTAGAAACCTAAATCTAAGGGTATTAGAACTGAAAATACTCAATATTTTCATTGTGAATTTCTTAAGACCCTCTTTATATTCTCTCTCACTTGTAAACTATACAATTAACATATGTTATGTGACCAGCTTGCTCTAATATTTTTTAAAAATGACTGTAAAATACAGACACTTTGGAGGAGTAATTACAGAAATAATGGGGAACTGCAATTATTTTAGCAGTTGCATTTTTTAATTTGTCAATATATGTTTGTAGTGTTTAGATTGTGTTTTACTAACCACAGGTATGAGATGGAGGACTTGTCCTTTAAAAATGAGTATTGGTGTATAGTAAGTGTAGTAATATGAAAAACTCGGTATTGTACATGCTTTGGAAGCAGTGAGAAAAAAAGAACAAGGTAGTCAGCTCTTGCAGATCCACTGCTGCAGCATTAAAATAAACAGAAGACTAAGCTTTAGTGCAATTTAAAAACAATTAATCTCAAACAAAAACACAGTGGCAGCATAATTGTTGCAAATCTGTGTAAATAGGTAGTTATGGTGAATTAGAATGTAGTATTACTGAATGGACTGCTCAAGATCTTAGTAACTAAAAAGACTGAATACTCTGTTTACCAGAAGAAATGTCCTTTATTCTGTACCAGTTGCTTTAGGTTATTAATTTGAGAAGCTGATTATTTTGGACCATTAATCATCATAATTAGAGGCAGATTTAGTGAGCTTTAGTGCAGTTCTCAACTAGATTAATAGTTGTGTAAACCAGTGTTTATTAATATAAACGAAGTAAATTAGAAGCATGACATTATAAAGACAGGGATGAAATTTAAGGAACTCTCCTGGATTCTCCCAAAACTCCCATTAATTTAAACACATTGTTCTCCAGTAGTTTATTTTGTTTTGTTTCAGTTTTTCTTTTTTTTTTTTTTCCTTCTCCTGCACTAAAAGTGCTGTAGTTAAGCCCAGATAAGCAGCCCAGGAGAAGAATGCATGCAGTGAACTCTAACCATGTTTACAGTTACTTAATATCCGTAGATTTTTATATTTGGGTGGAGAAAGGAGTAGAGAATTTAGCAGCCATGGGAAGTTGTACATTTTTATTTTTTACATATTTTTATCAGTATGATCATGTTTTTTCCTTCATCTGGAAGCTCAGAGCCAGGATTGCCAGGACATGCAAGATTTTGTGCATATGGAGACTCTTACCCCAGTGTGGTGCAACAGTTATGAGCATTGCCATTCTTATTCCTAAATAGGAAATACTGTGCACAGCGATGTCTCCTTGGTGCTTCTCTCAGGTAGGGAGACTGAATTTTCAGTCTGCTAAAGATGTGACAACTGCATCTATCTCTGGCTTTATGTCAGAGAGGAGGTGGCGTGTGATAAAGTGTAGTGTGGAAGTGAGAGGTTTTGCCCAGCTATGAATTTTTTGTATCTTTTCCTTCCTGAAGGCAGTTGCCTTCATAAGTCTGGATTTTCCTACTCTGTGGTTCACATGGCAGATAAATAATGGCTTGTAACAGGATGTCCCAGTGTCTGGACTTTCTGCCGACATTTCCCTGGGGTTCTGGCATGAGTTCTGTGGGTCTGTGTGTGTACTCTATGTGAAAGGGAGATTTGCAGACACTTTATTGAAGTTGTGTGCTGAAGCACCTTCTTTCTGAGCTGTGTATGTAGTTAAAGGGAAATATCTCAGATTCCTTTAGGATTAACATCAGTTTCTCATAAACCTAATGTTTCAGTCCTTACAGAAATGTGAGGTTCTCCTGATGGTCTGTTGAAGCCTTGTAGATTCCAATTCTAGCTCTTCTGTTCCCAAATTATTTTTTAAAGATTTGGAAGAAAATGTGTTTTACAAGATTAAAAGACTCCTGTTACCAGAAGAGTCAAAATGTCTATAAAGTAAAAATCTTCAGGTGTGTTTAGCAGCTGGAGGAAATCTGCATGCATGTGCATGTCTTTTCCTACGTCCAAAACCCATGAACTGATCCACGGATCCCCAAGAGCTGTCAGCAGTTTCTTCTCCAGTGATTTTTTTTTCCCTTTTAAAGGTATTCCCAATCCCCAACCAAATGAAAAGCTTTGTTTTTTTAACAGGGTGGTTCTTGACCTCCCTTCACCTTCTTTAGTTTAGGTACACAGGCATAGCTCTGTATTGAAAATCACATTGCAAATCTAAATACTTACAGAAAATTTCAGAGCTCTCTCTAATAAAAGAAAAAAGAAAAAAAGATGCAAGGAACTCAGCAATTGCCTTATTCATGTGCTTTGAATAGCAAGTTCTAATAATGCAAAATACTGCATGCCACATATGAAGAAGATAATTTCCTAGCTAATCCAGTCTCCTGGTTACAAATCACCTGACAGAAATACCATGAAGAAGTAGTTGTGACATGTGCTCCTCTGTCACTCCAGTTATTTCACAGCAGCTTTCCAGTGAGCAAGTTGGGAAGTAAGACCGGCTTTCCAGTGGAAGCTCCTTTAGGGTAGGTAGTTTCAGTTTTGCCTCCCTTGATTTAAGTAGGACAAGCCTGTTTGCAGTTCTGAATTCTTTTTGAACATGTCTTCACATGCAACTTTTCATACCTTTTTGGATCGTCTTAAAAGAAATATATGCCTGCAGTTGACCTACTTAATCTATGCAATTATTCCACTTTGTAGGGTGTTTGCACATTTTGTTCTTGTCTCCGTACTTTTTCCCAGCTTGGCAGTCATTCTTTTTTAAAAATACCATAGGGTTGGTAATGGGAACTTAAGTTCAGTATTTCTTTTGTTAAAATTACTGGCCAGAAGAATGGAGGCAGAAATCAGGCTACCACTTTGCAAAACCACAGCTCATTCACTGCCTTCTCAGAAATCCTGCTGGATTGAAAAATGCTGGATTAATTCAAATATTTTAATAGTGATGAGTAAGACAAACAAAGTCCTGCTGAAAGCAAGTGAAATGTCCAGGATTGTTGGTTCTAGTTAAGAATGCACCAGTTTCTCACCAGAGCTTCATACTGTAACATCCTTTGATCTATGAATCTACTTAGAAACTTCCAAGAGATGACGAGTATCTTGTGCTTAGTTGTTATCTGTTGTGTGGTGCTAAATTTACTTGTGTTCCTTCCTTCCTGGCTGTAAAGCTACAGTATTACTTAAAGCTCTAGTTTTCAATCTACATAAATTGAGTGGTTTTTGGATTAAATTGCATATAAGTGCAAATATGTACAGAGTATTCAGCCTTGTAAACCCCTGTATGCTCTGTGATCTAGCAGAACTCATTAACGAGCTAAAATTGAAGGATGTAAATAGCTTTCCTGAAGACACTGTGTCATTTGTTGTTTGTTACTGGCTTAGTACTGATACCCTTAACATACTGTATTATATGTCCCTAAATCTATATAATTAAAATTCAAGAGTTTTCAACTGCTTAATATAAGACTTTGTTTTTGGTCAAAATTTACTCATTTCATTTGTGGTTAAGTGCTTGTTAGTATAGGAAAGAATGACTCTTTACTTGACTGTTGTTACTAAGTATGTACAGGTTATCATGCATCTTTATAGAGCACTAAGAACAGATTATAGATGTATAATAGGAATATAAAATTTTTCAAGCTAGATATATGTTTTGGCGATATTAGCACATGCAGAGGAGAACCAGTAACTACTAACTTCTTAGTTATGCAGATTACTATATGGCATCTAATACTGTCTAGTGATTTGGTTGTAGCATCTTTGACCCTGGTGTTTTGCTTTCCATTTTTCTTGTAGATGTTGCTGTGGTAGACTTGCCCTAATAAGTTCTTCCCTATGTTTTCCAAAGCGTTGCTTTGCCCCTTGGCTATCATAGGGAAACAGCTGTGATTTAAGACATCATCTTTGCTATTAACATCAAGTGGCTGCGCAACAGCTATGAATCATCTTTATGAATGTGTTCTGACTAAATCATAGTACTCATTAGGTGTGGATGGATGGGTATCTGAGAAAGTGATATAGGTAATAGGCTCTCTTTTCAGATAATGAAAAGGTTTTCACCTTCACTTTTCTTTATATGCTTGCCTTGGAAATGGTGTCTTTCTAATACAATACTTGCAAGCACACAGCTGAAAATGAGTCTCACTGTAAATCCTGTTATATGCAGAAGACTGATTCATATGTTTGAATGAATGGTAATTATTCACAACTGGGGATTCTGTAGCAGAGTATTTTATCAGACAAGAGCAAGTTAAGGTGGTTTTATTATTTGCTTTTTTTCTTATTTCATACTGGAAGTTTTCTGGCATCTGATGGTCAAGAAAGAATTGTCCCTGATGTTCTCTGAGGATGGTGGGGAAATTAATGAATCACACAGGCATGTGCAGAAAACAAATTTCCTGAATTTGTTTTAACAAAACAGCTGTTTAAATAGCATGCATTCTTTCTACATGTGGTCCGTATAGGAGAGTATTGAATCTTTTCTGTATAATTCATGTATTTCAAGGAAATTATTTTATTTTTCCTCAGAAGAACCCAAAAATATATAAGCAAAGTGCCTCTTGGCCAAGCTGTATCTCTTAACCAAGCAAGGATAACTCTTCTTTTCCCCAAAGGAGCTATATTAATCTGTTAGTCTTGATATTTTTTTTTTGCTATAATCAGATATTTCATAGTTGCTCTCTAATAATTTTAGTTTGATAAAACTTTCAATTTATTTCCTGCAAAGAACGGTTATTTTACGACACACCCCCCACCCAAATCAGTCTGAACATTAACCGCCTCAAGATATAAACTCATTAGAAGCACATACTCAGATTGATTGGACTGATACTGATGGTGATGATGATAATAATTGCATTACAGTAGTGCCTTAGGATCCTAGCTGTAAATGAGGTTCTCATTCTTGTAGGTACAAAACTACGATCCTCTCCAGCCTTGAAAGCCTTCAAAACTAGAGGTAAAATGAGAAACAGTGAAAGCTTGAATACAACAAATCCTCCCTTCCTTCTCTTTAAATGAAAAAAAAAGATTTAAAAAAAAAGAAAAAGGAAAAGGAGACTTCGTTGCCTCTGTGGATCGCAACCAGATATGCCAAATTCTGTTCTTTAGTACATTTGAAAGAAGCAAAATATCTGTCAGAACACTGATGCAAGACACTGTCATGAAAGAATATGAAGTTTTGCCCTCTAATTTGTGATGAGCAGTTAATAAAGAAATGAAATAATGAATGATGCAGGTTTCAATGGTAGTAATGCATATAGTGCTAGTAATAAGCAGGGAGCACATACGCGTATTTGAAGGATGAACTGAGGTTTATACCAAGCTATTGCTTTTACAGTCAAGCAGATGTCAGTGGGCTTGTTTTACAGGATATCATGATATATGAAACTGAAGGTGTTTGAGTAGTAAAAATTACTCCTGTCAGTTCGTCTTTGTGTATGGCACTTTGATATATCATTCACAGCTTAATTATATTGTCATACTTGAGAGATTAAACCAAAAGTCAGGTTGACTCTTGCCTAAACCTCTCTCTGAAATAATGCTGGTAGGTAAAGGGGGAAGAAATCCATAAGATCTATATAAAATTCCATTATAATGTATTGTGCCATCAATAACAAGTTCCTTCCATGATGCAGTTTCACATAGTGCAGTTAGAGAGATATTCATCAGCTATCACTCACTACACAGAGCACAAGCAACTAATACCAGACATATCAGGAAAAAAGTGAGACACTGGGAATTGCCCTTTGTACAGGCCTTGGAGTGGTTGGGGTGTGGGTTGTCCCAAACCCTAGTGGAATTAGGGCAGCAGAACAAAGACTCAGTATGTCAGTGCAGGTTTACAGGCCTGACAGTAAAAAGTATTTGATAGTTCCATCCAGGAAGTCTTTGCTGTCACCTTCACTGGCATGGAGATGGTTACCCCTCTGCAGAAGGGAACTGTTGGGTGGTGGGGGCCAGGGCCTTTAAGCTGCTGTCTGGAGGGTACAAAAGGGATTCCCCTGCCCACCAAGGGGTCAGAAGGACTTTTAGCTATCGATCTGGTCTCACTTTGTTGCAAAGAAAGCATGCGGTTTTGTGTTTGCCTATTAAATGGCAAGCTACAAATGACAAACTGTAATCAAAATAAATTGCAGTGTGTCATTTGGGCATGCAGGTTTCAAGGCTTTATTATTATCAAGTACATTGATTAAAGCAAAACTGATCAAAACTCAAGGGAGAATTTTATGTGTTCTCAGACTTTGTTGTGTTTGGGTATTTTATCTACATGAAGTGAGTTGCTTTTATATGAAGCTGTTCATGGAAGTGAATTGTGCATTGGTACCTAGTAAGGGTGTACATGGCATCCAAAAAATCTGTGCGGTTAAATTAATGTTGAAATTTTTCAAGGCATTGTATTTGGTGTATTGCCCCTTCAGCTTTTGTTTCTGGATGATACTGGAATGCATACACAATTGAATTGTTGTACTGATGATTACTGCCAGGTGCTGCAAAAAAAAAAAAAATAAATATACTAGACAAGTTAATGTAACTTAGGATAAAGCTGTTAACGTGGGTCATTGTGTTATTTGTTGCATGTTTTATATACATGGGTTCAAGTGAGTGGTTAAGGCATGCATTTAATTTATTAAACAGCTTCCTGCTGTGGCTGTGATTTTAACCAAGGGTGGCTTTCAGAGTGACAGCTTTGAAGGCAGAGAAAGGCTGTTAATCTTTGAACTTCAGGATGAGAAGGTAAAGGTGTGTGCAGGCAGAGGTGCTGGTGGTGACACCAACTGATGTGTGCTTGGTAAATATGGCTGTCAAGGAATTTTTCACTGACAGGGATCACTTTCAAGCACTGTAGAACCTTTTCTGTGGATGCAGAGGTAGAGCTGTTCCATATTCACCTGCCTAGGGATGTGGCAAATGCTGACAGTGCACTTTACATATATTGTAAGCAAGTAGATTGATGAAACATCAGTAAAAAGTTCAGTCATACAATCCTTTTTTACTTGCTTTACTGTTACAAGGTTAGATTGGCTGTCACATATTATTAATCTGAGCCCTCGAGCTGTACCAATTTGGTGCCTCTGTATTTCTCTTCTGTAGCTTAGTTTAATGAAATTGTTATTGCTTCCTTCACATACTAAAGAATCTATGGAATAAAACAAAAGAAAGAAAATCCTTACACAATTCCACAGCTACATGAATATAATGAAATGGGTTTGAATCTAATGTTTTCAGATATTTGCTTTACTAAAACAAGTACTTGTACATGTTAGGCAAATTTTACATATTTTGGAAAAAAGATCATTTAGTATGCTATAATTTTGGGAGAATGCTGCAATGAACTGGTAGATTGCCACAAATTGCTTGTACAGTGTGTGGCATGTATAGGTGAGAGAATTTTAGGAAAGCTTCTGATCAAAGGCAGAAAACAAATCTTCAGGATCAAAATTTCAGCAGTATAGGACAATGAAGATTTACTTTTTTTTCCTTCCCCATTCTGAGACCCCCATTTGAATGAAGGTAGATTCATGATTTGATAATATATAATCAGAGGACCTTGCCCTAGATAGAAATCTCTTTGTAGTTATTTAGAATTGGCCCACAGGCCCTGAAAGCACAGTGTAAATTTGTGTAAAATGCATTTAGAGATGTGATTTGGGTGCATTAAAAAAAAAAGGACTTGAATTTTTTTCCTATTGCAGTTAAAGACTTGTTGAGAACAGCTCTCTTTCTGAAGAGCTTTTCACAGATGTTCTTATCTCACTTTTTTAATTGTCTATTGCAGTATTTATGTACAAAGATTCCTGTCTCTTTTCTGTAATAACTTTATATAGGATGCTGCTGGATACAGTAGTTCATATGAAATTACCTGGCTTGACTTGGTCATACCAATGCCTTTTGGATGAGCTTTGTCCATCCTATTGAAACATAGTAAATCAGTAAATTTTGATTTTTTTTTTTTTATTCTGTGTGGGTAATTTGCTTTTTAAAAAAGGAAGAGGTGGAGTCCAGTGTTGTGTAGTGATGGTTGGCATAGAAGTATTTTTATTTCCTTTAGAGAAGCATTTGCTGGGCAGGAGACCAGAAACAACAGTTTGCCTACTATTAATCTCTCTGTGGAATATTTAATCTTCTCTGTTTGGAGAGATTTGCTAATAGAGTGGTTTGCCTGAGTAACTAATGTCTTATGAGGGAAAAATAAACAGATTTATTGATCTATAGTAGGTTGTTGATATTTTTCACTTTCTCTCTGTATGAATTTATTATATTTTGTACTATATTATTACTAATATCTTAGAGCATAATTATTACAAATAAATTTTTCTAATGAACTTGTCTGTGACCATTTTTTGGCTGAATGGTATTATACTATTTAGCAGACATCCTTACATTTTCCTTTTGAATTCTAAATGAACATTGTAGCAGATTCTATTTAAAGATTATTTTTCTTGCAAGAGGGTATGGATATTGCTTGGATATTGCAATGCAGGCAATCTGGAAATGTGAAAGAATGAGGAGAATCCAAGGGTAGCCCTTGCATCGTTGATAGATACACTGTGTCAGAAAGTTCACAGGCAACTCGTCTGCAAGATAGGGTGTTCTTCCAGGTACTTATTTAAATACTTGGGCCTTTGTTTCTTCACTTTCTGTACCTCAGTGAATGCTAATACTGCCTGTTGCCTTGAAGCATAACTCGTATCACACCATTGGCCAGCTTTGCTGGTCCTTGTGTGCTTGTTAAGGAAGGTGAGGAGGTTGCACACATGTGGGTCTGCTTGACCCTTATCTTGGCTGTTCGCTGGAGTGAATGGTGATAGATTTGGGTTTGGTAGGGTACTTTAAATTCAGGTGTTCTGTCAGACACAGGTGGAGGAACTTTGGAACTAATTTACCCTGGGAGAAGTGATCTCTGTTTGTATTTCTCCCCTGCCACACTGACTTCTGCAGTTTTTGTTAGTTATGTGTGTGAAAATGATTTTAAATGTCTTCATATATGTAAGTTACTAATTTAATAATTCTCAAAAATATTTACATTCTTGTACTGTATTGAAAATTGTTAGTAACTGTTGGGTTTTAATTTCATTCTTTAGTTTTATTTTGTAACTGATTATATTTAGTTACTTGAAGAAAATCAGTTAAGACTTTCAGTAAGCTCCTACTAGTTCTAAATCTTAGTGTTCTAATCTTTGATGGTAGGAGTTCCTTGCTGTGCAGCCCCATAGTTTTGTTTTTAGGTAACAGTAAGGTAATTTATTAAGTAATAAGATGAGTTTATGTTTTATAAGTAATGTGTCTAATTGTTTTGATGATGAATGATACATTTCTCCCACTGTATGTGATTTCAGTAGAAACTTTTAAGCCAGTATCATTAAATGTTTCTGTGGTGATATTGCAGGTTCTTGACTTGCTCTTTCTTATTCCTGAGTTTTCCCCATAAATTTCATGTGTGCAAATAGTCTCTCTGAATTTGCCTGTGTTAGGGGAAATGGAGGTAATAATCTTCCCTGGGATCACATCTGGTATTTAGCAGTATTTTAAGATATAGAGAGAACAGATTTTTGTTGCCTACATATACTTGTAAGTTCCTGTGCTTGTAAATTGCTTAGAGTTGCTACAGTGAACTACTGCACTGTGTAATACTGCTTCTCAATGGTTCAGGAAGTTTTTTTTATGTACGTGCTTCACTTAAAGAATACTATAACATTAATCAGATTTATTTGAAAGGTATTATTAGGTTTTGTATACTCTGTACTGAATAGTAGCGTATCCTTGGTAATGATTACTCATAAATCCTGCAATTATTCAAAGAATAGCCTCATGATTAGAGTAGCATTGACTGTGTTATCCTGTGTTATTACAACAGTATGGAAGCATTTTCATAATAACAAGGGATTTAATTGGTGCGAAGACTTATTTGCAGAATGCTAAACACACTGGTAAGCAAGGCATTTGAATTGTGCATTACAGGCACCCAGAGTATTATCAGCTAATTAGGTACTGGAAGGGCATATGTACTGTTAGCGAAGGCTGTTCAACTTCTGAACACAGTTGTTTTTCAGTAGGAAAATGGCTGGAACAATGATTATAAGGTTTATGTGACTTTAAGTATGTTTTATTACCTTCTGTGAACAGTTTCTGAAACATATTTTTAAGCAGTTTTCAGGGAACAGTGCATGATTAAGTTTTGTAATGAAGGTACCCATCTATATGTAGAAAATTGTGCAGTAAAGTTTATATCAGTAATCGCATGGTGTAAATATTTACTGTGTTTCCAGGAAAAGCTTTTCTTTGTTTTTTTTTTTTTTTTTTTTTTTTTTT
>NDXB01004962.1:0-16429 GCA_002631895.1 Agapornis roseicollis
ATGGTCTCAAACCAGATCCTCTCCTGCAGTGGGCCCAAGGTCTTCATTCTCACAGTCCCTGCGGCTGCCTTCCAAGACTTGGGTGGTGCAGTCAGAGCCTTTGCCAGTGAAGACTGAGACAAAGAAGTTGTTCAGAACCTCAGCTTTCTCCAAGTCCAGGGCAGCCAGTTTCTCTGATAGCTTCTGGAGAGGACCCATGCTGTCCCTGGTCTGTCTTTTATTCACAGTATAGCTATAGAATCCCTTCCTTTTACCTTTCATATCCCTAGCCAAGTTTAATTCTAACTGGGCCTTAGCTTTCCTAACCTGGCCCCTAGCTTCCAAGACAACATCCTTGTACTCATCCCAGGCCGCCTGTCCTTGTTTACACCTTTTATAAGCCTCTTTTTTCCTTCAATTTTTTCTCAGCCACTCCTTATCCATCCAAGGAGGTCTCCTGGTCCTCCTGCTGCACTTCCTTCTAGTTGGGATGAAACACTTCTGAGCTTGTAGCAGGTGATCCTTGAATATCATCCAGCAGTTTTGGGCCCCCCTGCTCTCTAGGGCTATATCTCATGGAACCTTACTAAGCATGTTCCTGAAGAGGCCAAAGTCTGCTCTCTTGCAGTCCAGGGCAGTGAGTTTGCTGCACGCTCTTCTCACTGTCCTGAGGATCTCGAATTCTACCATATCGTGATCGCTGCATCCAAGGCTGCCTTGGAGCATCACATTTCCAATGAGCCCTTCCCTGTTGATGAGCAAGAGGTCAAGCAGGACACCTCTCCATGTCAGCTCCTCTATTACTTGCAGAAGGAAGTTGTCTTCCACACAACCGAGGAACCTCCTGGATCGCTTGTGCTGGGCTGTACCGTCCCTCCAACAGATGTCAGGGTGGTTGAAGTCCCCCATGAGAACAAGGGCCTGTGAGCGTGAGGCTGTTCCTATTTCTCTGTAGAGTGCTTCATCCACAGAGTCCTCTTGATCAGGTGGTCTGTAACAGATCCCCACAGTAATGTCTCCCATTGCTGTTCTCNTTTCTCTGTACTTCATCCACAGAGTCCTCTTGATCAGGTGGTCTGTAACAGATCCCCACAGTAATGTCTCCCATTGCTGTTCTCCCTTTACCCTGACCCACAAATTCTCTGTTAACTGCTCACCTGTCCACAGAGAGAGTTCCACAGTCTCCAGCCTATCCCTAACATAAAGGGCAACTCCCTCTCCCTGCCTGCAGGGCCTGTCTTTCCTAAAAAGCCTGTAACCTTCCATTCCAACACTCCAGTCCCAGGAGCCATCCCAGCATGTTTCTGCGATTCTTATTATATTGTACCCGTGTAGATGTGCAGACATCTCCAATTCCTCTTGTTTGTTCTGCATGCTACATGTGTTTGTATGGAGGCATCTCAGCTGAGCTCCAAATGAAGCTAGCTCATTGGCTGAAGCGGCCAAAATATCTCTACATTGCTCCAACCATTTATTATAGGTGCTGGCAACTGACTGGGTGTGTTGGGATGGAATCATGCCCCACTCCCCCAACACATCTAGTTTAAGGCTTTCCTGACCAGCCTGGCAAGCCTCCTACCAAAACAGCTCTTCCCTTTCATTGTCAAACCAGCTTCACCAGCCTCCTGTAGACCTGGTCTCCCAGATTGAGTCCCATGTTCTAAACACCCAAACCCCTAACTATGTTTCTGTTCTAACAGTCTTCTAACACCACTGCTCTAACCATCACAGAATAAACCAGCTAATGATTCAAGTATTTCTCTAAATAAGAATAAGCCTACATTATATTTTGCCTTGGTAGGCTTTGCAGCTTGTAAAGCTTTATTTTTACTCTTTTTCTCCAGCATCTTGATTAAAGAAAATGAAATCTAGAAACTTGTTTCAGTATACTGTATTTTGGAGAGACTGCTGCATATCAAAATACCTTTGCCTTTACAAATGCAAACCCCATGTAATAAAGCTGTGACAAGGACCTACAGCATCTGTGGGATTCTATAATAACACTTCAATCCAACTTGCACAGATAGGGCAACTTGACACTTAAATGTTTCCCTATTTCTGCCAGACTGGTTAGGCACAGGCATAGACTGAGAAGGTCTGTCTGTGGCTGGGGAATACACTGCCAGCATATGAGGCAGCTTTAGTCTGGAAGCCATAAGAGCAATCGTAAGTACTTCTTTTGTATACAGTAATAAGACAGAAGAGCATGGAGACAGTATACAGATGTCCTCACTTTGCTCACCTCATCAAAATACAAACTGCCTTAACCTGCCCAGTAATTTAACATAAGCCTTTAATCTTCATGACCTTTCTGCGACTTACAGGATGAACTCAACCACTGGAAGTTCTTCCTTCAGAAAGCAGTGTGTGTTACCAGCCATGCTCAGGTTTAATAGCTCTTACAAAAGGGTGCTGCCCATACTTGTGTGGGTAACTGTGCTTTCTAAGCTATTCCAGCACTGCTTCTTGGACAGTACAGTTCCCTGCTGGTTTAAGCTGAACATGCTTTGAAAGCGCATTCTAGCCCTTAATGCTCAGGAAGCAATTCTGTGGGGAAAGGACTGTCATTAATAGCTTCAGCTTTATGCTATGAATATACCAGATCAATATTGAAACACCCTTCTTTTGTCTTTTGCTGCACTGTTCTCAAGATAACCTTTGCTGTCAGAAAAGTCTGTAATAAACAGTCAGCTGTGTATTACATAAATTCAGGCTGAAATGTAAGAAAGCTGCTTCAGACACTTTCTGGCAGTATGTATGTGTTCAGCAGTGGGCTCTGGCAGGACCTAAGTGAGAAGAAAACCATTTCAAAACTTCTTTAAATATATTTTACAAGCCTCCTTCTACTATAATAAATGCTGTCAGCCTGCAGCATTCTCCTTCCTAACAAAAGCCTTTTCCCTTCCTCCCTATCCCTTCCCATGAAGACTTTAGCCAGTTTAGCGAGGAGGGCATAAACCCCATTTTTGGGAGTCTCAAGAAGATGCTGGTGTCCTGCACTAAGGAGAAAAACTAAGAACACTGACAAAAATGAAGATGTCAATAGGCTAGAGGGTGTGGGAGGTAGATAGAGAGAAATCATCATGAGGTGATGTACAAATTAAATAAAAGATAAATAACTGGAATTCCAAATAAAGACAAGCTTCCAGCAGCAGTTCCCCTGTGATGGTGGTAACTGAGCCCTACTACTCCACCCCAGTCACAGTCAGGGGCCAGGTGATCAAACTGTGTAAGATGATCCATGCTGCCTCATTCCCAGCCCTCACTCCGATCCCCCTGATTAGTGTAATTTTCTGGTTCTTGAAGGTCCCTGTGATACCTCCTGCAGGCCTGTGACAGCCCTGCTGTGAGGACTGTGCATCTCAGAAAGAGCTGCTGCCCTCCACCTACTGCAGATACTGACTTGAGGAAAGCTCTGATGATTACCTTCTAGTCTTTCTCTGCTAGCAATATATCTGCTTCCCAACATAACCACCACACTTGACAAACACCTTTGCCTCTTCATGGATGACTTGGAGGACCTGTGTCTTTCTTCAGATCCCTTCTTTAAAAGCCTCACTCCTGTCAATACGTGATTTTATCTCTCCAAAAAGGAGACAAAGCCTCATATAATTTTCAGTGTCTGCCTGAACTCCCTCTTTGCTGAGCAGGAGAGCACTTTTGGTCTCTTTAAGAGCTCAGCAGTTCCCTTCCACTTCCTGAGACTTTTCACATCAAGCTGGTGGGATAGCTCTTGTAAGCTCTGCCTGAATTTTCCCTGTGTGAGTCTACTGGGAAAGAGAGAACTCTTTAATTGGAATAAAACCAAATTAATCTTTAGCTCAAGGCTTGCAGTTTGCATAGTCTTATAAAAAAAACTTGTTTCCTACCCCAAGCTTCCTCAAAGTAGGAGCCTTGAAAGTTCTCTCCTTTGGGAGGACAAAAATGAAGACACCTCAACTTAAATGTGAGGAAAAGATTAGTTTTTATTTTCCTAGTAACTCACTGGGTCCAGAACACTGTTATACTATGGTAGACAGTACAAAAAGCCATTAGATAAACCCTAACCAATGTTCCCATGCTTTTGTTTATATATCTAAGCTCTGACTGCACAACTAACACAGTGAAGAGTCTCTATGAAGACCAAAATGACATTTTAAACAGCCAGGACTTTCAGAATCTAAGTCTGTCTTAACAGATATTGTATGAATTTCCAGTTAGAGGCAATACTTCCTGATCATTCTTGGTTACTTTTGTATTTTCTGTGATCTACTCATGTGAATATACACATAAGCAAAAAAAACTCTGTGAAGATTATAAAAAACAATTGTTTGTATTCAAGATGAATTACCAATATCAATTTTCCTTGATCTATGAAGGAAATGTCTTTAAATATGCTTAGAAATATAACTTTAACTGCCATAGAAAGAGTTGAGCATTTATCGCTTAAAAACTCAGATTATAAAGGCTGTACCAAATAGAGAGGCCAAGATGACAAATTTCAATTTGTGCATCCAAAAATATAATAAAAAGTGTTATTTATTATTTCTCCCAACTTTTCACAGCTTACTTGCATGCAATTTTAATCTATGTCTCTCTCTCTTTTCATTTTTTTAATCATAGATGAATTTTTCCTGTGGGTAACTTGTCACTGGGTCTCCGTGATGTGTTTGCTGATTCTCTCCCAGCAGACAAAACTGAAAGGACTGATATTAAATATCAATCAAAGGAAGGTTTGCATCGCCACCATTTCCACCTGGCTCATGTTTTGTTCTCTCCTCTTCTTCCAGAGGCTGTAACACTCAGTTCTATAATCTCCTTGTTTGTAGAAAGTGAAAGGTAATATGCTTTCACTTACTAGCACTAGAAACTGATGGAGTTCTGCTCTTTCTTCAGAATTGTTTTGAAATAGAATTTATGTGGGGATTTTCTTCTTTATTTTTGCTTTTTTTACTACATTTTGTCTCTGCTAATGCATGCACATAACTAAGTTCAAATTTCATCTGTTCAATAATACAGATTTCTTACAGACTTTTGCCCTCCAGGAACAACAGTAAAAACAAGCACCTCATATGGCAGAGGCTAGTTTTGCTGTTTAGTTCCTGTCTAAAAGGTACAGTTCAATATGTAGATATGGAAAAACTGGGGACATCATGCAGATTTGTATCTGTCAAACTGGGCCTGAAATCAGTTTTGTCAGTATCATGGTTTTCCAAGTGAGCCATTCCCTATCAACTGTTTTTAATTGATGTAACACTTTTGTTTCACTTGCTGTGAGTAAAGCACTGTAAATAGAGTTAGCATGCAAGTGACAGGAGATATTTCAAGATAAAATACATTCCACCTGGAGTATGTTTCTTTCATGATGTGAACACATGGCACAGCATGTTTGCTACACGTAGAGGGGAGCTGAGAACTTATAAAAGCCATTCCTCCCATGAACATTGGACTGCTACAACTCTTCCTGTGATTTCATGTGTGAATAAAATGTTAGCTGCATTTTTAAAAATTCCAATAGCAGCAAGAAAGAGTTTAAAACAGATTGAGGTATCTACTTTCCTGAGTAGAGTTAGAGCTGACCTGATATGTAGCAGCATCTGCTTCTCCACTCAGTGTTTCCAGGAGTTATGGACAGATCCAGTACCTTGTAATTCCCTCTCCTCAGGTCCACTACAACCATTGTTCACAATCTCCTGAGCACTCTTTAGATTAAATACTTGTCACATATGATCACTGAGCTGTTGCTGCCTGACTCTTTTCAATTAACATCCCTAAATTGATAAGGCTAAGTATACTAGGATTTCTCACAGAGAGAAGTGCAATGACTTTGCAGGAGTAATTTGTACTTAAAGTCCATACATCATGAACTAAGCACTGGACAGTGATATCCAAGTTTAGGTAGAGCAAATTAGCTTAAGTGTTAGAAGCAGTGTTATACCACAATATCACTGGGGCATCTTAGCTGATTTGCATCTTTCTGTTGCAGTTTCAAAGGAAACAGCAGCATCTTCAGCCACTGAGAGGGTCCTCAGTTATCTGGTAGTCAGCACAAAAGGTAATTAAAGAGGAAAGACAATTCCTTTTCTGGTCCTTCTGCAGAGTTTTATAAGCAGCTTGTGACCTGCAAGGCTCCCTGTTTTCACTGCCAGTTCTGCAAGGGTATCACAAGATGTTTGGAGAAAATAAGTGCTGTTGAAGCATGCTTTCAACTAAAGCCTATTTAATAAAAACACAAAACCTTGGCCCAAAAAGAAGGCAGGCTTTTCTGTCCTACTTATTCTCCAGAAAGATTTCTAAATCATTTAGATTTCTAATCATTTAGACCTTAACCTATGATTTCTAATAACTTAAATCCTCTGAAGGCTGTGTCAGATCTTTATACCTGGTTTGCTTTATCAATATAACAATCATAATCTAGACTCAAGAATCATGTGAAACAATACAAGTCATTCAGTCCTCTGAGGACGCAGATGATGGTGAAGGTGTCCCTGGCCACTGGAGCATCCTGTCTCACTGTCCAGCAGCATGTCCAGCCCAGGTTCCCCAGTGATGACTTCTTAATTTTATGGGCAGTGCTCTGGCTGCAGTTATGCTTCCCTGTTCCATGATGAGACCACCACATGGCTGGCTGGGTGCCTGAGACTTTCAAGGCTGGTGAAGAAGGGACTAATTGATGTGGCACCCAGAAACCTTAAAGCCATTAGGGAAGGGAAAAAGAAATCTGTTTTGTTTGTTTATTTGGTTCAGAAGACCATTGGGGCCTGATAATGAGGGAAAAGAACGAATCTGTGACAAGCTTGGTCACAGACATGGCCTTATAAAATGGTGTTAATTATGCTAACCATAGGTGTTGGGGAGCAGTGGCTGTGGTCAAACCTGTATATGATGAAAAGAGATTTCTTGATGTAAACTCCTTCTTAAGGCTGCAATTTTGGACTTTTTTTGCAATGATCATACAGTGCTAGGTTGTAATGCTTTTTTACAGGTCTGATGCATTTGTACCAGACATAGTCTGCTTGGAAAATATCTGTGTTCTGATCTTCCTAAGAAGCTTAAATATGCAGGTCTTCAAGCACCATGCAGTCTGCTCTGGCAGCCAGCTGGAATATACCACCACAATAGAATCATAGAATCATAGAACAGTTAAGGTTGGAAAGGACCCTAATATCATCTCGTTCCAAACCCCCTGCCATGGGCGGGGGCACCTCACACTAAACCATGTCACCCAAGAGTCTGTCCAAACTGGCCTTCAACACCACCAGGGATGCAGCATTCACAACTTTGCCGGAGCAACCCATTCCAGTACCTCACCACCCTCACAGTAAAGAATTTCTTCCTTATATCCAATTTTAACTTCCCATGTTTAAGTTTAAACCCATTATCCCTTGTCCTACACTACAGTCGCTAATGAGCAGTCCATCCCCAGCACCAGAACTGCACACAATACTCCAGGTGAGGTCTCACGAGAGCAGAGTAGAGGGGCAGGATCACCTCCTTTGACCTGCTGGTCACGCTCCTTTTGATGCAGCCCAGGATATGGTTTTAAGATTAATTTAAGTCACCGTCCACAACTTAATAGAAACTGAAATTTCCAGAAGTTGTTAATGCCCTGATGTACTTCGGTGTCTGATGTGTGTGGATTTGGCATTGGCTCAAACAACAAATGGGAATGAAAAATAGAACTTTTTTTTTTTTTTTTTTCCTAACCAGAAAGCATTCATTATTAAGCATTCAGTATGATTGTCTTAGTTTAGTGGTCAAGGTCTTACAATATTCTGATGAAAGACACCATAAAGGTTGTGTCATTTGCAGACCATACCTAAATAGCATTAAGTTATGCTTTGAAAATGACCACTACTACTGGTTGCATTGCCATGCCACCTTGCAGTTTGGATTTCAATATAAAAACATTGACAGAACTTTCCCTGTTTGATCAGAGGGCTCAATTCCAATAGAACTTGCTTTACTCAACCACACACAGCCTGTATTTCACAGTTATCATCCTTTTACAGCTGCCAGTGCTTGACACTCTAAACAAACCATGTTGAAATCAGATACAGAGAAAAGAAGGAATCAAAAGCAGAGGAGCTAACAGGAGAAAGGAAACGGACAGTGGTGAGGAGGCTAATGAGGGGGAAGGAACTCAGTTAAACCTCTTCAGCCTGCCCACAAGACTGTACAGTGCTCTGCTGCTGACTTGCAGCTCTTTTGTTGTAGTCTGTTTTGTTTGGTTTTTGAACAAATAACCGTTAGGCTCTATGAATGAAACTGCAGCCTTTAGTGCTACTGACATATACTCTATTCCACAGAAGGTAACTGCAAATCTGAAATACCAAGAGAACATCTAATTCAGTGAATCTCTGTGTTTGAGTTTGGTGCAAGAGCCATGATAACTCCTTTGAAGTTAAGAATGACAGATTTAGAGTACAGAGAAAAGCAAATCTTCCACAACTAGAGCTGAGAGTGGGAACTGTTTAGGGACATTACTGAGTCACTGATAAGACTCACATGTTGGCGGGCAGCAGAGATTTCATTTAGGAATGCTGAGTGACAGTGTAACTTTGTCAACATGCACAATTACAGGGAGATAAAAAGAGTGTATTAGTTACTGTTCAGACAATAAAAACTATAATTGACACAAGATTTTATTACATTTATTATCAACAAAAATAAATATTGTGAGCTGATGATAACATGCCAGGTTTTTTTTTGTTCGCTACTGGCTGAGTCTCCCTATAAGATAAAGGGACACCCTAGATTAAATTTTGGAATCAGTCTTTCATGTACCTCCTTTAGCATAAGGTTATATTACCATGGTAAATGTTTTTATCTTTCTAATAAACTCCACCAGCTTATCACTGACCTCTCAGAGGCATTTTCCACTTTAAGTTTTTGAAAAATAAAAGCATTATCATAGGAAAAGAAGACAAACCTGAAAATTTCATTAAGAGTATCTTAGTATAATTAATGGACAGTAGCTCAGCACAGCAGCATTTAGATGTTAATCTGATCATCTGGTTTGCTTTCATGTATGCCAGTGTAACTGTCTGTGACCACACCTGAAGAGCAGGATCTGGTATAGAATGGAAGACACATCCTTTATTTAACAACAGTTCTCTAAATAGCTGAATGTGTACATTGCCTTATCAGCTATGCAATGAAACTCTACTATGAAATTTCCAGCTCAACAAAGCAAGTTTATGTTCACAGTGTCACATCTGCACTATTATTATTATTAATTATTCATGTTCAGTTCAGTTACTAGCTGGGAGAGAGCAGCCTACAAAATGGGTATGTTCTAGTTCTTGCTGTGTGAGCATAAAGAGCAATGGGCTGAAACTCACTAACGGATAATTCTGCCACATATGCTCCTGAGAATTAAAACTGAAGTATGGAGATAAACCAGGCTTCTCTTCTTGTCAGACGTAGATGGTAGCCAGGCATGATTCGCTGGGTTGTAATGTTTCCCAAATAAAAGACTTTTCCCAAATAGAAGACCTATCAGACAGAACTGTCACCTGGAAAAACAGCCAAGGAAAGGAGTGATGTGGTCTTCCTTACTACTGCATGGCTCTAACATGAAAAGAAGGAATAAATCCCCAGAACTACAGCCCTTATCTGTAGGGTGGAGGCTGTGGAGGAGGTGCAGTCATGCTCATGATGTAGTTACCAGTCTGCAGCCATTGCTAACAGGAAGGCTGCAATCCATGAAATCCATGCAATGGTGCTGGAGTAAGTCACGTCTAGCTATGGCCAACAGCAGTTCTAACCAACTACCATGTGAGCTGAAAAGGAAGAATAGGCAGTTATTTAAGCCATTTACTAGGCCGGTTAGGTCCAGCAGAAGTCAAGGGTGACTCAGTGTTGCTGGTGAGTTTGTGAAGCGTATTACTGCAGTGATTGGGCATGACCTATCTCGGTGGAGCAATTACTGCCAACAGCTTCATGACTGTGATGCGTGATCTCAAGTTTGAGGGAAAAGAAAAACATGGAGCACCTTGAGACAATTCTTTCCAGGCAGCATTTATTTGTTTTTCATATTAGACTCCCCACTGGCAGCGTTAATACAGTTGGATGCTGCTAAGGACAGCTGAATAAAGACCCTGATACAAGAAAATGGCACATCTGTAGTGAAGAATGTTCAAAGCAGGTGTAGGACTTTCTGCAGAAGTGCTTAATCCCATGAAAAAAGCAAGTGTGAACAAGAGCAAATAGGACCAAACCCCACATACAGATAATTTCTGTTCCACAAGTGTGTTTCTTTCTATGCTTTAAGAACATAAAAATAAGGAAGAATGAAAAATGTCATGAAAGCTTAACAGCTGTCTTTCCTGATTAACTGGTAAAATGCATGAATAATTTTTTAGCACTAAACCTATTTAAAAAAATTTATGATGTGGCTTGTAATTTTAAGTCACAGGTTTACAATTTTCAAGACAAAAACTACCTGCATAAGGATTTGTATGAATTTCCATATATATTATGCATATCTAAATTAAGGGTTTAGTAGAAAGATAAAGATAAGAATATATCTTCATCAAAGCAATGTTGTCCAGGCTATTGTGCTATTTAAGGCTAACATCAGACATTTTATCAGGAAGGGACTTTAAAGAAAAACAGGTGTATGTTCTCTTTTGTCACTGACAGTTTTCCAGGCAAACCTAAAGCCATGTGTTTGGTACAGCCAGTGATAAGAGGGCCTAATACATCACTCTGGCACATACAAAACTTCAAGCAACAAATAAATAGTATGGATGACATTGAAAATTTTTTGTGGTTAATCATGAGTGGTCTGCTGAAAATCAAAGAAACCTGACATTAGAAAACATAAACCACTCCATTTGAAATATTTTCCTATCATCATGGATACCTTTTTTACTTCGGAAGGTTCAGTTGCAGTATATGCTGCTCCTCCAACCTCCAGGGATCTGCCTGCCCTTGAATTTGAAATGCTGGGATAGTGGTTTTTTGAAGATACTGGAAGACTTTGTAGTGGGTCTGTGAAACTGGGAAGCAAGTAGGTAGTTTGAACTAGCACCAGTTTAGCATTTGTGAGCCAAAGTTTGATGACAGACTTTTGAGGGAAAAGATAAAATGTCATCTCAGAGAATATGTTTCCATATGCCATTTAGTGCATGAGGAATTCCGTATCAAACAAAGGTTGAAAAATGGCTAAGCAACTTGACCTGTAACTCAGTTTTGCTTAAATATTTTAAAGCACATTTTAAATGTTTTAATGTTGCACTAAGAATAACTTGATAAATGTCTTGATACTATTTTGAGTGAGAAAGAATATCCAATTTGTCAATGGCCTTAGTTCTCATAGGAATAAAAAGTTAAAACAAAAAATGGGGGGTTGGAACTAGATGATCTTAAGGTCCTTTCCAACCCTAACTATTCTATGATTCTATGGAAAGAATTTTAGTGTCATTCTGTGCATAACAAAAGTCCATTTCCAATAGTGAACATTAAAAGGGAAAACTGTAAATTTTATGTGATTTCAACTTCTAACAATATTTCATATTGTAAAATGTGGTTTTGCTTCCTATACTTACATCTATATAAAATACCAGTCCCCTTTTGTAGAAGACTAAGACAGAAATAAAAAAACAAAACAAAACAAAACCTGAACTGTGACAATTTTGAAATATTAATCCTAAAATTTCACCTTTTTATTTTCACAGAATAGAATTCGTGCAATATTGGCATTTCATTCTTTTGTTTTAAACAGGAGCAATAGCATGAAGCTATCCACCAATGTGCAACTTCTGACACCTGATTGGCTGACAACTATAACTGTGTCAAAAGACAGGGATTTTACTTAAATCCATCCATATCAAGCATAATTAACACATTTAATATTAGCATGCTCCATCAGAATATTTTCTCAACTGGCTCAAAGCTGCATTGCTGTGTGAAGGCTGCTGTCACCAGCGTGGCAGACTCCCTCAGTTTGTGCATGGATCACCACCGGACATGATGCACTTTGTGTCCAGACAGAGCCAAAAGGGACAGAGCTCCTGAGGACACAAACAGGGAATGGCATACATGGTTTGCATCTGTGCTCTGCATGTTAGGTCATGTGTTTTGTCAAAGGGTGATGGAGGATAAATTTGCCTAGAAGCACTTTTCAGATTTGTTCTCTGTTATATGGCAAGTACGGATTTTTCTTAAATGGTAAAATTAAGTTCAGTATTGAGAGGTAAAAGAAAAATAGCCTGTCTGTAGATCAAGCATGTACTGAGCATGAATATAAGACAGAAATTTTAGAGGTGGAAGCAAGAAGAAGGGATCCTTTAGAACATATGCCCTTTAGAAGTGCATGTCACAGTGCTGACATTAACTTAATGCACTTAATTTGCCTTTAGGTCTTCTTAGATTCATTCATTAACATGTTAATGTATTTTCCAATTTTATTTTTTTCTCTTAATGACAATTCAAAAAAAAAAAAGCCATTGTGTCTTTTATTACAACAGAGATATGATAGAAAAAAAAAATAATTCTAGTGCACTGTAGCCATATCTGCTAAATTATAGTTTACTTAAGGTGCTAAAAGGAAAGAGCAAGCTAATAGTTTGAAGAAATGGAATAATTTTTTCCCACAATGGTGGCCAGAATGACAACTACAACTGGCATATCCACCAAATCCAGCTGACAAATGTCATGTTGTAGTGAATGCTTATACTTTGAAAAGTCTTAACGCTGCATGTTATTTGAATTGATTGTACATAGTCACTTTTTAAGGTTCTGCATTAAAACAATCTCAAATGATACTTTAAGAAGACTTTAATTCAAGAATTTAATTAAAGAATTAATTTTAGGATTAATTTTAAGAAGAATATAATTCAGCTCTATATATTATAAGAAAAAAAAATCCCCACTTTTCTGGTAATGATTGAACTCTTAGTGCACAGTTCAGGAGCTACTGTGGTCCTAAATGGCTACTGTTTCATTTCTATTTTTTTTACCCAGACCCATTTCCCAATTAACCATATCCCAAGAGTTACGGGTACAGATGAAGGATGCACTATCAGTATTTTATTCTCAGGACTTTAATTTGATATTAACATAATTTTCATGCTGCTCCAAGCATATTGGTTAGTACTAAATTCTGCAAATAGTTCCTGTAGAAATACAGATGTAAACAGTAAATGGAGTTCTTAAAATCACTAATTACCTGCTGTGTCCTACGCCCCTGTCTCCTTTATAAAACAGACAGTTTATGTACCTTCTGATAGCTGATTCCTTCTCAAAGGTGATGACCTTGAGCAGACTCATGATGGGGAGCTTTTTAAATGACACCAGTGAAAAAAGATGACAGGGAAATATCTTCCATGGAAGACCCTCTGAATTTCTTAAGAAGATGTGTAATCATAATCCTTTCCAGTGGGGACATTTAAAAATATCCATAATATCGTTTTTGATAAATATTTTATTTTTTCAAGAGCAATCAAAGTTTTTCTGAGGGTACTGCTGCCCCTACTCCCATAGTAGGAAGAAGTGATTCTGTAGACCTTGACAGGCTTAGGAAACACAGATTGCAACAGTAACTCAAAGCCCCTTTGGCTCCTTCAGCCTTTTGTGCTTCCTGAGGAAGCATCTGCACCTTCAGCAATATGGAATCCTCAAATTCTAAATTCCTGAACAAGGAAGCCCTCCACAGCATTGCCTTCAGCAATCACCAGACAATGATAAAAATATTGCCAAACACTTGAAGCTGGACCAAAGTTTTCAGGTGCAGAGGAGCAAATTAAAGTGAGTGCAAACAATAAACAATGTACTCTCTGTCCCTGTCCAGCCTTAAACTTTGCAAAGTTTCAAGTCTAGGGTTTGAACTGAAACAAAACTTCAGGATTTTAGATCATGGTTTACATTCCTGCTGTTTCTGAGCTAGTTAGAGACACTGCATTGAAAATGCCCTGCATGTAAATAAATCTTTACCTCCAGTCATTTACAGAGAGGTTGTATTTAGACAAAAAGGCTGAACTTCAACTCAGAGGGGTTTATTTCCTTGGCACTCTACAGAACTCATCATACTGAGTTGATAACATTTGCAAAGACAGTGCAAACCTTTCATGATCTCCTTTCCACTGTACACTGCCATGGAGTGAAACCTCATGAGGACTGAACCACTAAGAGGAAAGGAAGCATTAAGAGCTCCTAGTGGAATGTAATGGTGGAAAAGGCTAACAAACATAAATGCTACAGGTCGTAGTAGTATAAAAGAGGAATGAATGAAAACACTTTGACATTATAACTAAACTAAACCAAACCAAACCAAACCAAACAGACACTTAAATGACCTGGAGTCACTCTCAACACTACGTATTTCCCCTTCAGATCTAATAAAAATGATTTTTTAAAGAAAATCAGATTGGACTACACTAATTACTGAAACTTATGGATACTGTCTGAAGAATTTAGCAGAGCGGGCTCTTTTAGTTATTCCCTATTTCTAATTTAAACCTCAACCAGGAAAAAAAAAACAATGCCCTAGTGGTTCCCATTTATGGGAAATAAATCTGTTCTCTAAATCTGCATCTTTTTAGGATGGCAGGACAAATATGCACCAAACTACTGCAAGTTATATACCTTGCACTTGCAGAGTATTAGCTGCATTTCTCAGGGAGAAAGACTCCTGGAAAAGGCAGCTTTAAAATATGGGCAGATCTCCACAGGAGATCTGCTGTGTCAAAGCATGTTTGATTTGCTGTTTCTGTTAGCAGCAAGATTTTCAGCAAACATCTGCTCTCCCTGAATAAAAACAGAAATTGTTGGTCCTCGTGAACTTCTGACAATCTGTATCTAGAAAGCAGAATGCTGTTCAGTGCTGTGACTACTGCCTCTGGCATTATTGCCAGAGGATATGCATTCAGAGGCTGACCTGAAATTGAAAAGATATATTCTCCAATTATGTTATCAGAGTTTCTGAACATTTAGTCTAACTGCTGGTAAAGTTTAAGAATAATACCAAGAATGTCCAAATACTGGAAAATTATTAAGTACCTGTCAGTTTTGTAGGTCGGTCTGAAATGTCTGTCTAGCCAGGCTCATCTAAACATGTGAAATCACAAACGGAACAGAGCTATTCAGAGAGCACAGGTAAATTGATCATGCCCTATAAGGCAGCAGCAGTTCTGAAGTGACTGGACAACTACAGGACATGAGCATTTGCAGTGTATTGCTAGCATCATCTGCCGAATAAGACTGGAGGTACTGGGCGTACATACAGAAAAGCTATCAAAAGTACCAACTCAAGATTTCTCACGCAACAGTTTTTGAATCTCAAAAAACCCTACTTTTGTTGTTACTGTCATTTGTAATCTTTAAAGTTGTTTTATTTTAATTAGGGAAGGTAATATGTGAGTGTTTTCTGAAATGTCTTCAGTATGGTTGAAATTTATCAGACCTTCAAGTCATTTAGGTAAGCTTTTAGATTAAAGCCTTTCTCAGTCTCTAAGTGACAGCCAAATGCCTGGCTACTACACTATTGCACATATACTGATGCTAATAGGCTTAGATAAAGCTACAAATACTATTTCTTTTTCTTCTTTTTAATATAAAATGATAATATTAAAATTAGATATAGAATTTCTTATAGCTGAATAGGTTCATGCTGACCTAGGCATGGCATCTAGAAATGTGACTACCCATTTGTTGTTACATAAAGGAAGAATGTCTTCCAGACTTCAGGCTGAAAAAATGCCTTTTGGTATGAGTACAACCACTTTGAACTAACTGCTTTTAAAGAATCATCCAAACATACATTTTAAACTAAGCTCTTCTATCCAAATCTAAAAGTTTCTAGATCAGACCTTGAAGCTGACGTGATTTCAGCATGCATCTGACCCACTGTGCATGTATAGGAAATGGCAGCACTGTCATTAGAGGTACATTTATCACAGAGAAAGGAATTTTTTTAGCCCCAGAGAAGTTTAAAAGCTCCCACTTTCTCCCTTCAGATATTTCACAATTGCACAGATATATGCGCATAGCCATGCTTCCTGTTCTGCAGCCTTGGTGATGGTGAGTTTTCTTTAACTTCTCTCACGTTCAGAAGCATGCTGTGGTTTTGTAATTACTATCAAGACTGGAGCATAAGCTAATAAAAATCAATTATCAGCTATGAGATTGGAGGAACAAGATAGAGAAAGAGGAGCAGGGCAGCAACTGGGCTCATGAAATTAAGAATAAAAATTACAAGCAAATGTATGTCTCATCCTGACAAGTGAGGCACTCTGCCTCTCTGTCATCCCTTTCATCATGCAGATGACTACTTTCAGCACATAATAATGCAATACCTCCTGTCCACTAAATTTCTGTAGTAGCTGCCAACTGTTTGGATAGCTTATGGATAAAAATGATTAAAAAAACACATTTCACAAGCCTTTTTGAGAACGCCATAGCTTTTAAATATTGTCTTCTTTTCTTTTTTTTTTTTTTTTTTTTTTTTTATTTTGAGACCTGTTTT
>NDXB01004962.1:23932-41553 GCA_002631895.1 Agapornis roseicollis
AAAAAAAAAAAAAAAAAAAAGTACTTAGTATGGTCTGAAATTACTGTATTAAGAATAAAACATTTACTAAACCCGAAATAATTTTAGAATACTGATATCTGGCGCTGAATTCTGGCAAAGCTTGAGAGAATCAGAGCAACCTGCTTTTGAGTCAAAAGGACAAAAAAGAATGTTAAATCATAACAATAACCTTAGAAATCTGAAACTCAAATACACTATGGACACTCTTCAGATTTGCCAGAAAGTCTTGTAAGCTCCACGAGTGGACTTGGTAACGTAGATGCTAAACAATCTGTGGTCATCATGCATATAGTGGGATAAGGACAGCTTGCAAGAGTCAATCCTAATGTTGTGAGACTTATGCCTATTAGGAAAATAAGAAGCAGAGCTGTTTCATCCATAGATGAAGCAGGAACATAACAGTCCTTCAGTCCATGTCTCACTTGGCTTTGGTGACTGCAGGAGATATTTGCAACTCACCAGTGCTCCAAACTGGCTCTTCTAACCTCAAAGCACTTGGTAGCTATGATAAATGTGAGGTGTTTTCTGGTTGGTTGGTTGGTTGGTTTGTTCTTTCTGTATGTTTGGTTGGGGGGGGAGAAGCAGCTTGGGGCTGTTTTGTTTTTATTTTTGGTGGGTAACTTTTACAGCTGTACTAAGCTTCTACATCTTTGTCTGATCTTCCACCATTCACCTTTTGTATAGCGGGCAGAGGAAAAAACACTGTGCTTTAACTTCAGAATCAAGCTAACTATTACTACAAAAACAGAGAACAACATCAAGGTATGTTGAAGAGTCCTTCCTCTTCCCATTCCTGTAATCTGATTATATGCTTATAAATATTTTGGATTAACTACTTCTCTCTAGAATTCAGTATGCACAAAATAAGAATAATAAGCTTTCAGTTTTCTCTCTCCCTTGTCATTCTGTCCTATTCTGCACCTTGAAGATGGCTTTCTCTATTGCTATTCATTACTCATGTTTAATTAACCTGCCCTTATTATTCAGGATGAGGTAGGCTCATTGGATAGAGAAAAGTTTGACCAGCCATTTTAAAAACAGCTTTATTTTAGTGGTTCATTGGACTGAACAAATTTGCATAATAATATCATCATGTTACAATATTATGCAAATCCTTGCCTGCTGATTACCTAACAAGTACCTCTCAGCTATTGAGAACTTGAACATAATTCTTTCCTCATGACAACACAGAGCTTAACACATTTTTGTTCTGGGCTTTTTTTTTTGAAGCACAGTTTTGTAACTCTCTAGTTCTAAGAGAAAAACAACTTAGTGGTACAAAGTACCTTTTAGGATCACCAAGTTCCAACCCCCCTGCCATGGGCAGGTGCATCTCACCCTAAACCATGACACCCAAAAGTCTGTCCAACCTGACCCTGAACACTTCCAGGGATGGAGCATTTGCAATCTCCCTGGGCAACCCATTCCAGTGCCTCACCACCCTCACAGGAAAGAATTTCTTCCTTATATCCAATCTAAACCTCCCCTGTTTAAGTTTGAACCCATTACCCCTTGTCCTGTCACTACAGTCCCTAATGAAGAGCCCCTCCCCAGCATCCCTATAGGCCCCCTTTAGATACTGGAAGGCTGCTAGGAGGTCTCCACGCAGCTTTCTCTTCTCCAGGCTGAACAGCCCCAACTTTCTCAGCCTGCCTTCGTATGGGAGATGCTCCAGTCCCCTGATCATCTCCGTGGCCCTCCTCTGGACTTGTTCCAACAGCTCCATGTCCTTTTTATGTTAAAGACAACAGAACTGCACACAATATTCCAGGTGGGGTCTCATGAGAGCAGAGTAGAGGGGCAGGATCACCTCCTTTGACCTGCTGGTCACAATCCTTGACTGTATTATCCAGCTTGAAGTCTAGTAATCCAAACATAACATTACAACAGCTTTCTGTTCTAGGAAGGGCTGGTTTAACTATCCAAGCATGAAAGCTGACTGAGATTCTGAATTTCTGCTTTGTGGGAAACTTCGAAACAAACCAGAAGCAGGTTTTCTTCCTAGGAATGCAGGAAATGGAAGATCTGAGCAGAAAACTGGGTTGATTTTTCAGAGGTGTTACAGCAGAACCTCCAATTATTTCTTCCACATTTGGCAGAGGTTCTCATTATTTCATGACAAATAAGTAGCACTGTATAATTACAAATTGCTATTATTAATGCCAGTATATGGATATTCCATTATTTTCAAAGTCCTGTAGGGCAATTTCTAATTAGTACTGTTTGGAGAATCTCTATTTGGATGTGTTTTCTCCCTATTAAATGACTTGACACAAAAGCATGTAAAATAAACTGAAATGTTCCCATCTCCGTAGCAGCAGATGACAATATATTAAAAACAAAATAAAAATGAATATTTCAGAAATTCATCAATTTTTGATTGGGAGCTTCCACATTTAATTTCTTTTTCCCTAATTCCTTATTAACACAGGTAAAGTTTTGTCAGGAAAATGAGCTCCACAACATAAACTTTGTATGATGTTTGCCAAGACATACATATATAGAACAGCTGTACACGAGGCAGCAAGCAAAGCTGAGGCACAACAGTGCCTGACACAATGAGACCAATCAGCAGAAGCTAACCCAATCATTCTTTCCAGAAACTCTCTTTCCAACTCTGCTTTCTCTTGTTATAAACATCTGTGTTTAAATCCACAGTGAAGTTTCTCTTATGGATACGTTCCTTTAAAATATTAATAACCTCCCAAAGCTTCCAGGAGTAAAAAATTAATTTCTGTGCAGAATATTAAGTTTACAAAACACTTTTAAAGGGTCATTAGAACTACTATTATCCTTTCTACATAAAAGTATTTTCAAATCTCAGTTACCTACAAAAAAGAAAAGAGGCACTTTGTAAGACAAAAGAAGCCATATTTATTTTAAGCAAGAAACTATAAATGCAATATATCTAGACGAGTTCAGCCAAGGCTGAATTCCAGTTCCATTCAGAACTTCCATGAGGATTGCTAATGGGCATAGCTCAGTGTTTTAGAAAACCTGCAGAATAAAAGTGCTGGACTACAGCATGGTCTGTGCTAAAGGATTCCTCCTGCTTTGGGGAACATAATGCTACTTCAGAGCTGTCTGGAAGATTCTCTGTAGGAAGATCTGTAGGTAACCTGTTTCTCTGACTGTACCAGGCATTGTCTTCTGGGGCAGACAGAAAACATACTTTAAAATATTCTCATAGTTCTTTGCATATCATACCTTAGACAGGTATTTTAAGATTCTAAGGCTTAGCTGAAAAAGCACCTAGTGCTTTCTGGAGAACTTCACCAGTGCTGTACTAAAGGCATAGAATTCCCCCATCTTTTCCCCTGTAGCAGTCCAGCCCCTTCACGCTTTTCAGGAAGCTGTTCCATCCCCTGACACTGAACTATTGAGAGCTGTGTTTGCAGGAGTCTCTGTCAAACTCTGCTTTCTTCCTCCGTGTTTTCTTGCTTGTGAGTAAATACCTCTGCATCATGGCTGCACATAAAAAGCTTATGGCTGGAACACTTTTCTAATCTCCTGCTATTTGATAAGAGATTTGTAAGTTAATAATATACAGTTTATTCTCACAAGAAAGTATTTATTTATTCTGAAAACAGCTCAACAGCTGACATAGCTTAACTCACATCAACTAATCATGAACTTTATGTTGTTCTAATTTAAATCTGTAAGTTATTAAAGAGTTACAGAAAAAAAAAAAGGCAGGTGTGATTAACCTATGAATTTTGCATTATTTTAAGTACAGTGCCCTTACCCTTGAATTCTCTTCTTTGGCAGTTCTGGCATGAAGTGGCATGGTTAAATTAAATTTCAGCTAAATTGCTGTTTCATTTGTTCCCCAGTCTCTCCATGTGCTATGAGCTATGTATTTAGCATACACATAATCATGTTTAATGATTCTGATTACTTCTTTTTAGTTTTAAACTCAAACTTTTGAGAAAAATAGAGTCTTACCAGAAAGCATAATTGCCAGATCTATTAGAATAGAACAGAATATGTCTGTGGGAAAGGACAGAGAATGATCATCTAGTCCTACTGCTTGAACACTTAAGGGCTGACCAAAGTTCACTATCAATGGCATTGTTCAAATGCCTCTTAAACACTGACAGGCTTGAGGCATTCAGTAACATTAAATTTTCAAGCAGAGTACAGTTAGAGAAAAAATTCATCTTGGTTAGGTAGCTGTAATAGCTGCAATTATATCTGTGCTTATTTTTAATTTCAAGTAACAAAATATATGCTTAAAGACATAAACCCTAGACCATATAATTAGTAAATTAATTAATCTTTTTAGGAAGATCCACAATTATTTATCCTGATCAAGTAAAGTGTGGAAATTCTATCAGTCCGAAAACTGCAATGTCATCACAAGGTCAAATCAAAGACCAAAGTAAAATGGAATGAAAAGATTTTTAACCAGTTAAAGTAAAAGGCCTCAATGAAATTCACCTTTCTTCCCAAAAACATTCTGTAATTCTTATATGCATTATCAGACAGAATGATTACCATAGGTTATTTGATAAATTTTGAATGGAATTATTTCAATAAAATAAAACATGCTGTTATAAATAGTTACTTGAGGTAGAATTTAGATCACATATGATGTACTGTAATTAGTGTAATTCTTCAGCTGTGATTTTTGAACTAAAGGTATTTTTCCAGTAATCAGAGTTATTCTGTCTTAATGCATCATAAAGGAATAGGAAATTACAGTCTAATGGAAGCAGAAGTATGACCAGCTGTGAAATCTGTAGCAAGTATAATTATAATCAGAGCTACATTAAGGCACCAACTACTACAAAACCAGACACTGGGCTTATATACAGTCAAAGAAGAGCCTAAAACCAAATTGAGTGTAAATAATTTTCAAAGGTCTTTGCTGCTAACACTGACTACTGAAGCAGTAAATGTTTGATGACAACAATTCTTCTTTAATTTATACTCTGTGCTACTTATTCTCTGATTTAAAAATTCAGTAAAACTAAGATGCAAATTTCTGTAAGCCACCATAGACTACTACGGCAGCATCCCACTGAAATTTGTGTCTAGAGTCCCAAAATCCTGACTGACCTCATCAAAGAATGAGGAGAAGAAAACACACCTATTCATAATTGTTCTACAATATATACATTGTTCTACAATATATACATTTACATTTCATTAATTATAAACAAAAAGTAGAAAAACTTTATGGAAGACCTAAACTCAGGAATATGAATCAGAAATGCAAGCATACTAAGACATTGTAATAATTTCAGTTCCATATATTATGTATCTAAGAAAATATAAAGTCCAATGCAAATGATAGCAAATCAAATGAATCTTTTTCACATACAGATTAGACTAAGATAATTTCAAAAGCCATGTTAAGTAATCCCTTGACAGAGCAGCTGTGAAGTACACAGCAGAGTTAAAATAACTCAGGTTCCTTAATGTGCCTCTCCAGGCCTCTTTCACTGCAAAAGGCATCTTTTTGGGTGGACATCCATTTTTCCTGCATCCAATCTTTGCCTTTGGCTGCTGCAACCTAAATAGAAACCCCGGTTTCACAGAATATAATACAGCATTTTAACTGTAAATTGCATTATTAGACACTCAACCATGTGTTCTTTGATCCTAGATAAAAATTGAAGATTATTTCTACTCTGATTTGATTAAACTGTGGGACATGCTCTCCAATTGTGCAGACAAAATTGAATTATTATCCATCAGCTGACAAAATGCTACTGTGACTGACAAGACAGAACAACAGCCCAACAGCAGACTCAAATAAACAAAGATCAAAGTGAATATTTGCCACGGAAAGGAGTTTTTTTTCTGATACACTTTTAAACATGCAGGTGCAGGCCAGAGTTAAAAAAAATAATCTGAATTCTGATCTTTTCATGTATAAGCATGCTCAAAGACCTGCTGCTTCAAGGAAGCAAGAAAGAGGAGGATAATTTGTCAGAGCTGTTTATTAGTCAGCTCCACAAGGGTTCCCAGGGGTTTGTGCTTCAACCCACAGCACATAGCTCAAGCAGAAGTCGTTGATTTTGCTAAATCTAACTAATGCTAACAGTGCAGGGAGGGAAGGGAAACAGGCCCTTTCCAAACACCTGCCACCACAAACAGTAATTTTAGAGATGATGGAATTCACTACTTAAACCTGGAAATGATACACAGTTCTTGTAGTGAAATATGCTTTTCATTTCAAAGCCACCTTTACTACTGAGGCACAAACAAATGCAGGGAACATAATGATTCTTCTCCCATTTTATCCTTCTGAATCTTCAGTATGAGGAAAATGTGATCTGTATGACATGGGATTTTGGCCAAGATGGGTGCACTTTGTTCTTCATTACACTTTGTACTTTTGTTTTGTACTACATTTTCTTTGATGCAAAGTACCATCAAGGTTAATGGATACTGCAGGAAGTTACATATTCTCCAAACTTCTAAAACCCAAACTTCTCTTCTGTACCTATACAGGATTTCAGGTTGAATTATTCAATTTTCAGCAACTTGTGTAAACAATTCTTTTGATTTTCGTTTAAAAGTATGGTAGTGAATTAAAATATACAGCTGTTATGATCCCTGTACCTGCTTAAGAAAAAATGCAAACTGCCGTGATAGGTTTGTCATTTAAAAAAGACATAATGAATAATCCTTAAAATCCTTTGAAAACCGAGAGTTGCCTAATCTGATACAATTTATGGGTTAGGTTATAGGTTGGATCAATATAACACGGACTTTTATATACTAAATAACAGCAGATATTATTTGTGCAACCACAAGTAATGAGGATGGGTTGCAGTGTGAATTCTAACACTATCAGTGGAAAAGCCAGGCTGGCCAGTGCTTTGAGCAACCTAGTTTAGTGGATGGTGCCCCTGCCTGCAGCAGGCAGATTGGACTAGGTTATCGTTGAGGTCCCTTCCAACACGAACCATCCTATGACTCTGTGATTCTAAGAGGAATCTGTTACACCTCTTGCAGATGAGGCTTCCTTGTGCAGCTCCAGTGCAGTGCAGCATCTCAAGTTTTCAGCTCTGAAGAAAGTTCCCCTGTTCAATCTCAGTATCTGTTGTCTAAGCTGGCAGCCACCACTCACATATGACAGCCCAACATTTGTCAGTTTGGGAACCATCAGTTGGATGTTGCAGCTCTGATTGCTCACCACATGCCACTCCACTAAGGGAGAAAAGATGTGGATGCAAACCAGCAAAGCACAACCAAATTACGCTTACCAGGTATGGCAGTTTGTCCATTCATTCATCCACACCACTCTATTTTCATCTGCTTCTCTCCTGTGTTTGCTTCCACTTTGCATGGGCTCCCTTAGCTCAGCACCAAGACCTTTAGCCTTACTAAACTTAAGTCCTCTGCTATATTCTTCTGTTATACTGCCTACAGTCAGCCACTGACCTCTTGTACTCAGCTACTGCAAATGCCCCCTGCTATGCTTATGGTCAGTAGTACACTGAGCTGCTTAGAGCAAGAGTTCAGCAAGTCTCTGGAAAACAGGAAGCACAGCACGGGCACTGCTGCAAATAAAACGCAATAATATAACTGTGATTTGGATGTTGTCTATGCAAAAGTGTATATAGTGTAATATGAAGTGGTGCTCTGAAGCTAATCTAATCATGAATTGCATACTGTTCTCAACACTTGCCTAATGCTTTCAGAAGGCAATCTATAAATTACATTAACATAAGTAAGGCCATTTGGACTACACAGTCAATGAGTAGTTGAACACAGAAGTGTTGGCTTTATTTAAAGAAGATAATTCAGTGTAAGGCCAAATTTTCCATTCCCCATTTAATTCCATTCCCTCATTTAGCATGAGCTGTGAGTATAGATATTACCTATTTGGATATTCAAACATGTTTCCTAATGATCTGTCGTATTTGCTATTATCCAGTTTTTGTAGAAGCATCACATACATACATGATTAAGACTTCTCTCTTAAAGCCCAGGAAAAGCCACGTATCTCCTGAGTTGCTCCAGTCCTGTGTGCTATGGAACATTTGATCCAGCACAGCACTTACACACAATCTTAAACGTAGTGTTTAGAGAATCCTCTGTTAGTAGAATTAGTCAGATACTTAAAGGTAAAATAAGCCATGAGTTCATTACTATTGCCTAAGATGAATTATAATGGTGCGTTGGAGTCATCATTTCTATGTAAAATTTTGACTCTTAGAGTCACTGAGCAACTGAAAAAATGACAGAAAAAGACTAGCATGAAATACTGCAGGTATTGTCACCTCTCTCTTCTAATGAAAACCATAGTTCTGAGGTGGCTATGGTGTTAGTGATCATTTTTATATAGGAACTTCACAGTTATAGCTCTTACCAAGGGAAGGAGAAAAAAAATGGCTCAATGCCTTGCTCAGTCCAAGGGCTAACGACTGTTTCCCACCTGCTCAGGAAAGTGTTCTAATCTAAACTCCCCTCTTCTAGTGAATAAACTCTCTCATCTCTGGCCTTAGGAATTCACCTTCATCCTACAAGTGAGACAGAAGACTTCTAAGGCTGTTAACACTGTCTCCCATGACATCCTCATAGGAAAGCTCAGGAAGCGCTGTCTGGAAAGTGGACGGTGAGGTAGATTGTGAACTGGCTGAATGGCAGGTCTCAGAGTCTAGCACAGAGTCTAGCTGGAGACCTCTAATTACTGGTGTCCTCCAAAGGTCAACAGTGGGTCCAGTGTTGTTTAACTTACTCATCAGTGACTCAGATGAAGGGTAGAGTGCCTCCCAGCAAGTTTGCTGATCATACGAAACAGGGGCAGTGGCTGATCCCCGGAGTGCTGTGCTGTCATTCAGAAACATCTAGACAGACTGGAGAGATGTGCTGTCTGAAAACAATCCTGAGCAATGTGCTCTATGTGATTCCTCCTGATCAGGAGTTTTGGCTAGATGACCTGTGGTGGTCCCTTCCAACCTCAAACATTCCATGATTCTGGGACTTATGTCTTACAGAGAGACATAGAAGGAGAAGACATCTCCAGAGCCTGCAGGTTGGACTTTCTCCATGAGGATGAAAACAGTGGCTCTGACTCCTGGCAGCACTGAGCACTGAATTCTCCCATCCTGGCTAAATTCTTTAACCACCAAGACCTCCAAGAGATTAGGAATAAACTGGTTTACTCAACATACAGAGAGAGAACACAGAAGCCATTTAAATCCAGCAGATGTTTTAATGCATTTCACTGGGTTAGGTGAAGGAATTCCTGAGCTAGACTTTGCTTATATTTGCTTTTTTTAAAAAACTACTGCCTATAGTAATGTCTCCCAGTTTTAAACTCTAGAAACCACAGTATTTAATATATAGTATGGCAAATTCTAGAGGACAATCTGAGGAAAACTTAAAAACAATAACAATAATTAAAAATTGTTTTGTATTTCATGAATCTCTGCCTTAATGACAAGGAAAAAGACAGTAAAGCCCCCAAACTGCAAAAGCTGCCAATCTGTGCTATGAAAAAACATCCAAAAAAATGTAGTGTGTGATAAAATCATATGAACACAAACAGTAAATACAGTAATGATAAACCTCTCTGCTGTAAAATTCAACAGCATGTGCCATCATTTATGTGCTGGAGGACAGCCACTGAGCTGTAAACTGAATCACTATATGAAACAGGCAATATTTTCCCCATATCTGACATGTGCAACTGTATTATGTTTATTTCAGTTTAGAATAAAAGCAGAATGATCCAATCCTTAATTTAATCAGGAAAAAAACAGAGCTTTTTGACAGTGATACTGACTTAAAACAAAAAGATTTAAAAGGAGACCAAGGTTTTAAATGTTTACTAAAACATGAAATACCAGGCCCAGAACTTCTGGTTTTAACTGGACATTTGAACTGACAATTCTGGGCAAGCACTGAAAGTCACAGCTTATTTTTTAAACAAACTAACTTCAGAGCTGAAACCCACTGGAAATTAGAGATCATGAAATACCTACTTAATTTGTATCAAGGGTAACTGAGGTGAGCAATAATCCATTTCTGCACTAAATCTGTGCCAAAAGGAAAAAAAAAAAAAAAATTCAGAAAATATATTTTAAATCCTTTTAAATATCAAGAAAGTAAAAAAACAAAAGACTTAGTGGCAATACAGACATGCACACACATTATTTTGACAATGAAAACACAGCCAATATTACAGTAAATGCAGCTACTCTCACAAGGACCAGCTTAGCACAGAACTTTGGTATCCATCACAATCCCCCATTCTTTTTCATATGCCTTTGGCAGATCTGCAACTTACATTGCTATTCCAAGGTCAGAAAATACTGCCTCTCAGTGCCCTTAGTTGCTAAAGCACCCCTTCCAGCCTTGTCCAAGTGTTAACTTTGTATTACTGAGTGCAAACAAATTAAATACTATGCTGAGGTATTTAATTTTTCAGACTGAGGGATATTCATTGAGCATAACTCTCTTGTCACTGGAAACTGAGCTTTCTACACAGTACTTGCAGCTTCCTCTTCAGTGTAATTCACTATCTTACCAAGATGTGTTATTTCACAAACAGGAACAACAGAATTAAATTCAAAGACAGGGAGCCTGAACAGGTAATTTTTATGTAAAACACAACAGTCTCCATGAGTAATTTGAATTTTTAATTTTATTAGAGTATTGGGCCACAAAAAAAATGGACTCTGAATTTTAAAGACAGAACTAAGTGTTCTTTTAAAATACTGTTCACAGGTGTACCAGACTTGATCAGTATTAGTCTTTCTTAAGTTAAATGTGGGTCTGTTACCTGAATGGCTTAACTCATATTTTTCTGTCATTCAGTAGGCCTTTCTATTCTGTGTTGTATGTTCTTGGATTTGGTTTATTTTGTAAACACAGTCCCCATGAATTAATCTGTCTCATTTAATGTTCTTTCTTTAGATCTTCTAAGCCTATGATATCACAATACAATATTTTCCAAATTCTCAAAAGTAAAAAGTTCAAAATTGCAGTTCCCATAAATTTCTAGAATAGATTGTCTAGCGTGTTCATCCAAAGTGAGCTGTACAGAAGGTAGAATTTTAGATGTATACTATTTTCTTACTATTTCATGTTAGACTTGCATTGTTTTCTGACCTTGGTGGATAGGTTTGGAAATCATTTCTTTGGAGAGCCCAGGAAATCAGCTAAAATAAAGCAGGTTATTTCACAGTCTACTTTTTTTCTTCCTATATAAAATCTATCCTATGATAATTATTAAGGCTCATCTGATTGATGGCTTTCTTTCTACAGCATTACAAATAGATACATTTCCACATTGTGTATTTAGGAAGAGAACTGTATGCAAAGCAAATGTCGTAGTCTATTTCATTTATCATATATTTTTTTCTTCCAAACACTTTGCAGGAAGTAATTGCGTTTGAAACCCAGAGAAGGAGTAGATGCTTCTGAAGTGAACTGAGCACCTAACATTAGTTTTCTTCATGACTCTTCAGGCTGGTCTTCTGAATTCCTAGTGTAAAGGTTTGCAACACTCACATTGAGTATTTTATTTCTTGTCTGTGTAGCTCTCCTAACATTTACTCCAGAGATTTACTTCCCTTTTAGTCAGAGTGAAAATGTTGTGATTTAAACCATACAACCAATATTTGCCCAAGAAGGATGGACCAAACCTGCTACAATTGGCAGTAGTAAGAAAGAAAACTCACCCCTGTCCTTTCAGAGCCCATTTTTTTTCTCTTTGTGGAGCCCCTAATCAATCGGGGGGAAAAGGAGAAGGGGGAGGGAGGGAAGTGGTGAAAATTATTTATCTTTGCAAACGTAGCACAGCTGGTTTATCTTAAAAGTTTTTCCCTCTATACATCTTTAATTGCTTCTTCTCATGAGCTATTGCAAGGTTCTATATTGATGCGCATCTCTACCAAAACTGCCATCAAGCCTGCTGAAATAGATAAATCAGTTTGAAAAGGCTATAAAATTAGGCTTATAGCACCTTCAGAATAATTTCAGTTATGCCAAATTGAATCAACTCCAACTTCTTTATTTTTTATTTTTTTTTTTTAGGAGTTTGTCTTTTTAGGTTTTAGGTCCTTAAGGGACATCTCAAATGAATGCAAGTTCTAGCAGCACATTATTATTTTAATTATTTATTTTCCTAACGATTTTTTCAAAGTGAGGGGATCCGCATAACAGTATTTGCATTACTAAGGTTCAATTGCCTATTTGTTAAGATTAGCATTTATTTACTGCTTATTGTGTATATCACTACAGAAATTACCTTGACACCAGATATTTAAAGAAACAGTCCTTCATGTCCTTTAGAATACCTATGGTAGGCCAGATGACAGAGAAATTTAAAATATTTTTAACAAATTATATATCTTCATAAAAGCATCTGATAAGAAAAGTGTAAAACAGCTCTGCACTCTGAACTCACCCAGAAAAGTTTCAGAGTTTTTCTTCATACCAGGCAGTTAAGATTAAAGCAATCATTTTTTTAAAATGGAGATATTCCTGGATTTGTACCAATAGTTTTTCAGATAAAGGATTTATTTCTTCATGCTGCAGTATGTATATACATAGCTTCCTACTAAGGGAGAGGAAATGTTTTAGACGTCTCCATTAAATGCGGATGATTTATTCCAATTCAGCACCTCCAAGAAAGCTCCTATGTAAAAATCTAAAAGCTGTTTCAATTTCCTGGAAAATACATTGACATAATTCTCAGCTTAATTTTTAAGGCTACTCTACTGAAATACTAACGCACCATATGTCCATCTATGAATGAAACCTACATCTAAGGAATATTAAGACAGTAATACACACCTGCAGCCTTTCTTTATTTTTTAAAAGAGAAAACCCCTGTAGGTGATAAGGTATTTGCACTACACTTTGATACAGAAAATATCAATCTTCCCTGCATCTACCCAAGGCCCGAGGATAGTAACAAATTAATGCATTTCGATTGCTTTCCTCCATGAGCTTGACTTGTGCATTATAGCTTAATGTTTATATAGTCTGTTTTATCAAGACTTGTGGAATATATATGCAGTTATCACAGCAACTGGATTCTGCCAGAACTTTTCAGCTATAATTTTGGAACTTTTTTATTTCAGCTATATTTTAGGAACTTCTGAGATATTTGTTAATGACATTTATGTTTCCAGAAATATATGGGAATACATTTCAGTATAAATATGATCCAGATCCTGAACAGGCAGCCTGGCACATTTGTGCTGAATTACCCAGAATGCACCCTTATAGAAATTAATTTGATCATAATTGCATATAATTTGCACAATGACAGACATTGTTGATTTAATGTAAGGTTAGAATGACTCAGGTAAATATGATATAAAGCTGTCTCATACAAAGGAATTACAAATATTTATCAAAAAATTTTATCCAGCAAACGAGTTCATACAAGGTCAGTGCTTTCTTATGAAATAGTGTGATAGCATCAGTGGTAAAATACTCAGTGCTCTACAGCCAGCACTGCTTTCTCAGAAAACCACACTCTGTCCTGAGAAAAGTGTGGAATTTCTTATTTTATCACCTTCTAGCCTTGAGCATTTCCCCGCTTCAGCGAACTAGGGTTAAAACTAATGTTGGTGTAAAATCAGCTCTGAAGTGGACAGAAAATACATGAGAGCTCATCCCCATTAAAAGCCTCTCTTCTACAGATCCTGCTGCGCCTGAAAAATAAACTTGTATAAGAAATATTGAGAAAACTTACAGTCTTGCTGCTGTGAAAATAGAAAAATGTGTGAAGATGATTTGGAGAATATCTAGTCAATTCATAGATACATATATGTAAACAGCCCTTCTCCACACAAATTTGTTCAGCTTCCTTCCTGTTTTATCTTTTAAACACCAGCATCGTCTGAAGTTTGTCCTCACTGTTGGATTTGGGACTTGAAGGCTAACTGACAACACAAATTCAGCTAGCACTTTAGGGTGGGAAAAGTTGAGCATCAGTGTGCTCCAGCTTAAATATAGGACCTCGGGACAAAGCAGTAGTAGAAGTGTGGCCAAACCAGAAAAATAAGCTAAACAGCCAAGCAAATGAGTTATGAGAAGTCTGGCTAAGGAGCACAAGCAAAGGTGTACCTGGCTGCAATAGCAGCTACAGTTTGAAGGCAAGCAAAAGGTAAGGACTACTAATAACAGAGTAATGCAGGGTCTGCATCTAAAAGCAGGCATAACAGAAGAAAGACTAAGAAAGTCAGATTAAGAAAGAAGCATTACCATCTACATGACAACACAAAATCAGGAACAAAGATGATGGTCAGACCTAAGTGAGTTGGGAGAATACGGTGCAGAAGCTGATACATAGATAAGAACAGAGCTAAAGATAGAGGCAATAAAAAAGAAGCTGAATATAATCCATAAACTGGCAGAAGAGCAATGGGAAACGACTGCCATCCCCTTATACATTAGCAGAGAGATAGCCAGGTGTATAGGCCAGTCCTCAGCTGGCAGGGATTTGAAAGGCTGTCAGCTGCTAAGGATGCTGACTGAACCTAGCTGAACAGCTGACAGTTGAGGTAGAGCCTGATAATGACATTCTTTAAATGGCTGTCGTGGTTTAAACCCAGCTAGGCAGCACGTTCACTCACTCCACCCCACCCCCTCCCCTCTGGCCCTTCCTTCTTTCCTCCCCGCTCCCGGAGGAGTGGGAGGAAAGATGNGCACGTTCACCCACCCCACCCCCTCCCCTCTGGCCCTTCCTTCTTTCCTCCCCGCTCCCGGAGGAGTGGGAGGAAAGATGAGCCAAAGAAATACGACCCCCACTGGTTCAGATAACAACTGTCCAGTCACTAAGGTATAACACAAATCACTATTGCTATCACCAATAATAATAATAACAAGGAAAACAAGGGAAGAGGGTACGATACCACCCGCCGAAAATGAGCCCGACCGGGAAGTTCCCTCTCCTTCCTGGTAACTCCCAGTTACCCCCTGGGCATGACGTGCTATGGTATGAAATACCTCTTTGGTCAGTTTGGGTCCTGTCAGTACAGTCCTGTCCCTCCTTCCTCCCGGCTTCCCCTCCTCCCCGGCAGAGCATGAGGCTCACAAAGTCCTTAGTCAGGGCAAACATCGCTTAGCAACAACCAAAAACATCGGCCTTATCAGTCTTGTTCTCGGGTTACGTCAGAACACAGCTACTGAAGAGAAGAAAAACTGACTGCAACTGCTGAACCCAGGACAATGGCATACAAGCTTTTTAAATTGGGCTAAGTCATATCCCTTTATATTTTCTATAGAAAAGTAACCTAAAGTTAACAGAGACATGGGATGAAAGAATCTACTGGAGGTTTCTTTAGTGAGGCAAAGTATATGTCTCATAGGTCTCAGGGGAACACAGGGAAGCCAAAACAGAATATGGGAATTCTGATAGGAGTATGTCATTAGGAATTTATGATTTAATCAACCTATTAGTTCTTCAGCAGTTTGAATCAGATTTGCTGTCTCAGAAGAAGAGTGATGTTATCTTTCCTGAAATATTTTCCTTCTTAATCTCCTAATTATAATCCATCTGATTTGTGATTCTTTTCCTGCAGGAAATCTTCTCCTGATTTGTGATTCTTTTCGTACAGGAAATCAACACTGTGAGAGAAAACTTTTCCTTCCCTTTGTTGCCCAGGAAAGAGACCTTGACATTGACTGCAGAGAACCAAACCCACTACTCACTTCAGTGGAAAGAAAATTTCCAGCTCTTTTCCTTCAACAGTTCTTCCTTCCACACCCTTCACAGAGAACAGTTTTCCCAACATGTGGCAACCAAAAGTGGTAAGCAGAAAGTCCTAGGCAATAGAAGTCAGGAGGATGAGAAACTTTGTGGTGTACTCCTAGTCAGTATTAGGAAATTAAAACCCCAGCACTTGTCAGTTTTGTGGTTTTGCGCTGACAAAAATATCACTCAATCTCCGAGATCTTCATTCTCGGGTCTCAGTTTCAGGATATGCTAATTTCTATTCATCTAAGCCACTCACAGAACATGAATAGTTTTACCTTTCATTCTGCTACAACAAACAAATATTTTCTGTAAGCTTATTGTCCACAGAGACATCAATATTCCAATAGAGTTATACCATGCATCTCCACTGAAAATAAAGCATAACAGTTCACAGCGAAGATGGCCATCTGCACATGCAGAGCTAGTATTCAACTCTGTAATATATCCATATATTAATTAAAAGATTAGGACTTTCCTTAGTTGCTAATTACTGAGGAGCATATCTGGAACAATAGTGAAAATAATTATTCACAAGCAAGTTAAACGGAATCCGATTCAAATGCAATTGCTTCTGTTCTCCATTCACTGCCTCTTCCCCAGATGTCAGACTGTTTTTTGGGGGGAAGAGTAGCTGGAAGGCAGCTCAGCAGAAAAGGAACTAGAGGTGCTGATTGACAGCTGCACAGCAATTTGTGTCTAAGCCAACAATCTTGTCTATCGCTTTATTCTCATATTGCTTACTTTAGATAGATTTTACTAATATAATAAAATCCAACTGGCTCAGCATAAGATGGTAGTCTGAGAAGGAACTTATATAAATATTTAATTAAGATGATAATTTGAGTTGGCTCCTATGAGGTGTTTGGTTCCTCTATATGATACAACATACAGGCACAGACATATGAACCTTACAAATTTGGGCAATAAGATTTGGCTCCCACTATTCTTTCCTGTCCTCTGTTTTATCTGTTTTCATATCACATGCTGCTTTTCCTTCCATCTGCTAGTAGCCTGCCACATAATCCCCCATTCAGAGGTTGTTCTTCCCTTTCCTTCGTACACTGCAAGTGCTTTTGGGCCCTGCTTTCTTCTTGTAGGGAAAAGAAGAGCACTCAGGCAAGAACAGTTAAGTCCAGTTCTTCAGTACTGCAGCACACAACAGAGGCTTTCTCAGGATCACCTATAACTGAGTAGACTCCCTGGATGCTGTACATGTAGGATGCTGTACATGTAGGATGCTGTTCATGTAGGATATATGCATCATGATTCAGTGGCAGATTGGCAACAAAATCACAAATTCACCACTTAGGAACATTAAATATTGGTGGGTATGTAGAAGGATTCCTGCAATACTGAATCACAATTCAAACAGCAGCTACTAATTCTGTTCTGTTGTGGCCAAATTTGAGTTCTTAATCTGCTATATTTGCTATGTTCAGAGCACTCTCCCTGCTTGCAGTTTTCTGAACACATTTCTGTTGTTAATATGAAGATGCACACAACTGTTTTTACTGCAGCTTGCACTCATAAACACAATGTCAGTGCAGCTTAATTAGACCCATCAGGCAGTAAACCAGACAGGGCTCATCCCTCTTCATGTACAGCTTTCATTCTGATTTGCAGAGCATTATCTACTGGGGTGGACCTAGAACTGAGGTAGTTCTACAGTGCTCTACTTGAGCAAACACATCTCTTAAACTCCCTCTATGGACATATCCTTTCTTAAGTCATCCAGTCAGCAAACAAATTATGATATTGCTTTGCTATGGCATAAATCAGTTGATGGAAGTTACATAGATAATATTGATTTTACTTCGTAGATTTTAGTCATTAACTTTACTTTCTTAATTTTACTGGCTTTTTTTCTTTATTTTTTTTTTTTGGGGGGGGGTGTTTTGTTTGTTTTTTTGTTTTTTTT